>JASFAT010004123.1:0-196069 GCA_031353405.1 Baronia brevicornis
TTTATCAAACTCTTATCAAAATTAATACATTTGTCGTTTTAAGTATTTCATGTAGATAAACTTTGTCTTACACACTAAGTAATTTGGCCGAATAGTTTAAAAGTTATCGCGATACGATTGACTTGAATGGAGTGTCATAGAACTCCTAACAGGCGCGGCGCGCGACGCGGGGGCGGAGGGGTGATGCAATCCAATCAATGGCGCGTCATCGCCGAATGCGCGACCCGAACGCGGCCAGACGCATGAGGACAGACTACTAAGAAAGGAAAAGGGCAGGAAAAGCTTTTCCCTTCCTCTCCGCCAATCCACGGTCTGCCGTGCCAATGGATGTCTGACTAAGGGCGAGCTTAGTTGCAAGCGTACCGACCGTCCCGGGATCGGGCTCCCCTGGGTACTATGGTGCCTTACCTGAGCATGCGGGGCTCTGCTCGGGCTGACCTCCACCCTCCCTCGTGGCTGAGTGTGAGATTGAGATTCACTAAAAAAGGCGAATTTAATATACATAATTTGCTGAAAATGACGGCGACGTGGTTCGCCACCCGTCACGTCCTGATTCTCACGAGGGCGAGAAGCGACCAATGGAGAGCCGTCTCGCTACGATGAATGGTAGCGGATGAAGCTCTGTGGTCTCTGCCAACCCCTGCGGGGGATAGGCGTGAAAATATAAAAAAAAAACTTAATGTGGCAGACCACATTACACGCGAGCGAAGCCGCAGGCAAAAGCTAGTGTACATATAAATTATAACAGGAAACTATGGAACAAGGCGTCCAACGATACATTGGGTTTCACGTTCTGACTCAGCCATTACAAAAGACGAGCGATCCGTTGAAACAGGAGTTATATTATTCAACTTGAATTATATTTATATGGATATTATGTATTTATTTATTGAGGCCGGCAACGACACTCATCTGAGACGACTCCGGCATTGCGGATATCTATGGGTAGCGGTAATCATTTACAACTAGTTGACCCGCATGCTCGTTTGCCTGCTTCACTGCTATAAAAAAATTTGCAAATAATAACAAGAACTTATAGACAAAATCATTTACTAGCATCCGAACCGTGGAGACTGAATTAGTTATGTGTGAGATACAGTATAGTATGTTTTTTGATAGTTAATAGTTTCTGTTTATTATCCTTAGATTCGTGGTTCCCAAAGTTGACTGGACCGCGACCTACCTAAAAAACCTTTCAAATTGGGGTCTAACTCTAACGTCTTGATTTTTAAAAAGAAAATAGGGGCATACCCACTTGAATGATTAATGATTACTATTCAAACAATATAAAAACATTCAGTTCCAACTGAGAATTGTTATAGTTAGCTTCGTACCGGGCTAATACTTAAGGTTCACGATTAAATCCACTTTTGTGCTTTTCCAAACACAACAAACAATTTAATATATCGCGATACAAGCAATTCATACAATACACAGCGGCGGTATCTATTGGTTATTAATGAACTAATACAACCTTATATGTCAAAATAAATACAGAGTGACGTTGATATAATAGAATATAAATATTAATTCATTTGAATTAATGGCTTTCAATAGTGCCAAAATAGCACGGATGATTTCGCTAATGACACGTAAAAGGGAGAAGACACGAAGGATGTTAATCAGTGCGGTTGAGATAAGGAAGGAATAGAATGCACAGGACACTTATGAGATTGAACGGTGCGGTCGGGGTAACAATGGAATAGAATGGAGAGGACACGAAGGAGATTAATCGGTACGATCGAGATTACAACCTCAATAGAAATTTTAATTGAGTAGGTAACAGGTATTTTATAATTAGCCGTTAAACCAAATAGAATATAAATATGACAGCAGCTGCAACACATTTCTTTTTTTTATTTTTGTCACTACTGCTTTAGAATCAACTTAAATTTCAGACCGGCAAGAATAGCAAACAACTGAAAGTCGTCCGTTAGCGGCCCATTTACCTGAATGGTCTATGTATCGGCGTCTGTTACAGGAACAATCTAATTCGCCACTTACAAGTAGGTCACGACCAAAACTTTGAGAAATGCTGCCTTACATGATAGCCACATTGTAGAGACTGTTACGGAATGATTATAATTCCCTTAGTGTACTGCTGATTAAATCTATGTTACTATTTTAAGCCCAATTGAACGCAATGAAAACCACAAATATGTTATTTCCTTTAAGTCTACTAGTAAATATAGTAATACTAAACGCGTATTACATGTAATTTACTTGACTTCAAATTGACATCCGCGCTGTATATAAAAACACATTTGTACTGTTTTTGCATTAGTGGAAGTTTTATATAAAGACGTAATAGATTTTTTATTTCATACAGCCCATGTACACACATAACCTACAATAATAACATATACCAACAATGACTACTACAACTATAAGATATATATATATATATATATATATATATATATATATATATATATATATATATATATATATATATATATATATATATATATATATATATATATATATATATATATATATATATATATATATATATATATATATATATATATATATATATATATATATATATATATATATATATATATATATATATATATATATATATATATATATATATATATATATATATATATATATATATATATATATAATTTTTTTCGATAGGTCGAAGTACATAGATCAAAAAGAAGTGTTAGCATAACAATTAATAAAATTTGTGTTCATATATTGAATAAATACAGAAATAGTTGTTACATCATCTAATAATATACCTTACTACGTTCGCAAAAACGCGATCCCCATTACACAGTTCGTTTACTCTCGTAATTATCGATTCACAGAAAACCGTGACAAGCACATCGCTACTTCAATTTGTTAATAATTCGAGGGTCTATTTCGGTGACTTTGTGATCGTGTGTTTGTTTTTGTTGTTTGTTGCAAATTTAAAAAATATAAAAATTCAAGCTTACCATCTAAGCTTTTCCAGCTTTTCATGCCTTTAAAAACCCTTAGTGAACGAATTTTCAAAAATGTCTTCATTGCTTCCGCATGTTATATCATTGGCGTTTATATCGTTGATTGGTTATTTATCAGAATTCGATTGTCGATATGAGTAAATTTTACACGAATAACTAAAAACTTTCGTATCGAATAACTAAAATTTTTCGGGGCCCGCCTGGGGCCCCTCAAAATTATGCGAGCGTTTCGGACTTAGCGAAATCGGCCCATAAATGTCGATTCTTTGAATTGAGAATTGAATTTGTAGAGCGGCCATCTTGTTTTCCGCTACTTTTAATTTTATTCTCCCCCCACCCTGTCACAATTTTTTCACTTGTTTTTTTTATTCGAGAGCGACCCGAGTAGGTGTTATGATTCGGACAGGCCGTCGAGCAATTTTTACCAGCTTCAGATCTTCAAGGTTTGGATATAATTTATGGGCCTCGGGCACTATACGAACATTTCCTCAGAACAAACATACCGTCCAGCTCTTACAGTTACCGAAATATATGTCAGTGAGTCAGTGAGTGGTGATGCAGTTTTATATAATATTGAATTTATAAATGGACACCTCTAACACTGTCGACAGATACATACCTGTATGAAGCAATTGATGAAACCTTGAAACGACGTCTTATAATAGCGTAGGTACATTTTTTATTTATTTTTTTAGCGTACTAAGTACTAGTATCAATAGGAATCAATTCACGCAACGTATCGCGTTCGTTTTGTAAACCGACTTTAATTGCCGAATCTGAGCGTTCTTTTTTCCGTGTTTGTCTATGTAATTTGTGAGGTGTAGAATATTTCATAACAACTAATGATTAGCATTACGTACCATACCTATGTATCTCATGTGGGTTTATAAGTAATCTTTGGAAATAAGATGGTCGTTTCTGACTTTTTTTACATTCGTAAATCTAAATGGATATCTTATCTGTCAACATTTTTACCGTTTTTACCACGGGGAGTGCTCCAAGGAATTGTTTGGAATAATTCCTGCTGCAGAATTCCACAACCGCACAATTCGCCGTAAAGAAAAGTTTCATCCCCACCATCTGGATGAGCGGCGATCTCTACGGTGCGCTTAACTCCAAACTTCTTTCCACGCACCACCACTCTGTGGAATTAGCTACCTTGGGCGGTCTTTCCGAACCGATACGACATTGGCACCTTCAAAAAACAATCCTACACATACCTAAAAGGCTGGCAACGCTTCCGTGGCTCCTGCGGTGTCGCGGTTGTCTATGGGCGGCGTTAATCGCTTTTCATTAGGTCGTACGATTGCTCGTTTGCCCTCCTATCCCATAAAAAATCTTTCTTTCTAAATGACTCAGTGGCCTAGTTTCAAAATCAGTAGCCGCGGTTTTATATATATATATATATATATATATATATATATATATATATATATATATATATATATATATATATATATATATATATATATAATATGAACTTGCTAACGCTAAGATTCTCAGAAATATACTTTGACTTACGATAGAATTATATAATATTTTTTAGTCCAAAGTTGGAATATGCAGAACGGTTCACGGTCTACACACAGGCACATTGTCTCGGAATACAAATGATATTATACTTGGATGAGCTTTGTTTATTTTACACATTAAATCTTAATTAACTGATTATTAACTGTAAAGACTAATTAGAAAATACTAATGTGACATATCGTCAGTCTAATTATCAGAATTGGTAACTCCAAAAACAAAAATTTTCTTATTTTTCTCACTTCTCACATTTGATTCTGTTGTCTTTAACGAATGATCCAAAAGCGTATACGATGGGACATTTCGTTTTTACCTAAAAAAATACCGCTTTTTATATCTGAAATAAGAGAAGTTCTATAAAAATTCTCAAACTGTTAAAGAAAATCAAATTTTTGTTTTTACTTTCAAATTTGAATTACGAATTTTGAAAATCAGGCCGATAAACATTACCAAATAGTTTTATCACAACCTTGTTAAATTTCCTATCTTAGGTTTAGGCCATTATCACAGATGTTGTCTTACGCCGCTATCGCCTATCGCGACGCATTAAATGATAAATGTGTATATATACTTAGTAGGTCTAACCAAATATTTTTCAATGTGGACGCTGGAAACCTTTAGGGGGGCGTTAAAGGACCCAACGATACTTGAGGGGGAAGGGTTGAAGATGTTTTCGGAGAGCGATATCTGATTGATATTTTAAAAATTAAACCAAAACTAAAACCCACCCCTAAAACTGTGAAAGGGTAAGACTAATATAACGATCGTTTCGATTTTTGTATTTTTATGTGGTAAACTAAACAAATTTGGGTGTGCTACAATATAATTGATTCTCAAAGAGGGCGTTGCGTTAGACAAATTAATTTGAGAACCACTGGTCTAACCCTACCATACTACGAACTGTTATACCCGGCTAATTTACAGGTAAATGCTAACCTTTTTTTCTATCCCAGCATATTATTCTCAAAGCGATTGTATTTTATATCGAAGGTCATTTTACGTCCCGTGAGTCCCACGACTTCGTCCTGCATTAAACTTTACATTTTAAGAAACGTTGATGAATTGGAATTGAAATGGGTGATGAAAAGGCAAGTAAAGGAAAGTGGGAAGGAAATGGCCTCCGGCTGTAAACGCTTACCAGAGAGTGTGGTAACTCTCTAGACAAGTCGGCCCATTTGTGCTACGGACACAAATTTTTAAAAATTTTAAAGATAATTTAAAAGTGCTCTACCATATATATTCAATTGTTTTTGACAACTTAATTAAGGAGAACCTCCTTTATGATTATACGCAGACGATTAACTTTTTAAAATTAAATTTGACATATCCTAATAAAAAGAGATGTCATAATTATTATAGTGATAGAGAATATTATAATATAATAAAATATTATAAATTAAAATAAAAGAAAATAGCTTTAAATGTTGTTTCTCTTTTCAGGTTTAAAAAAAAGTATTTTAATTGTAAAATTATATAAAATATAATATATTATAAGTTCGTTTTTTAAAAGAATAATTTTTTTTTAAATAATGACAGAGACTATTCGACGCAGTTTCTTTTTCTGATTCCAATGTCCAAAAATACGTCATTACTACTTATAGCAAATAAGTGTTCTGTCACCGATATGTACATTCATAATCTTATCATACCGTCTTATCATTTTTGTGCTACGTTACTTTACTTCCTTGTAACGTATACTTCATACAAGTGGCGGAATATTTGTATTACGTAAGATTATTGTTAGTGACCAATATGTAAGTGACTTTAATTTACACGCCCGTCCATTTGGTAGTTATTTAAAAAAATATCGTTTCTTTGATCCATAATCATTTATCAATACGTATAAAACAATATAAAGTAAATTAGATAAACGAGTAAGTAATGCTTATTTACATGGTAACACTAAAGCTAGATAAAATATTTATTCATGAAGCATGTAGAAGAGGCGGTCAAAACTGGGTATATTTATTTATTATATAAATTTATTCTTTCTAATATCAGCAATAGCTCAATTGAATAGCGTTGAATGGCGATTCAGTAAGGAGCGTTTTTCCTAAAACTTTTTTTCACGCACCAACCAACCACTACCGTGTTTCTGAACTGATACGGCATTGGAACCATAAAACAAACCTACTTATTTTTCGAAGGCCGGCAACGCTTCGGCAATTTAAAAAGCACTACCAATGTCTATGGGCGGCGTTGATTTACCATCAGGTGACATGCCTTCCTATTCCATAATAATTTGATTCTGATTATACCGTTGGTGTATTGACATGAACCATACTTTAATAACTGAAGCATTATTAATTTACAAGATAATTAGTAATACCAAGAAACAAAAAATCTTGGTATATTAAGATTCGTCAAAGTGAATCCCACGAGCCGCAAGGTAGGATGGAGGTCAGCAAACAGAGTCCCGCATGCTGGGGTAAGGCACTATAGTACCCGGGGCAGCCCGATCCCGGGACGCTCGCCACGCTTGCGACTAGCTCGCACCTAGCCACGCATCCTTTGGCACGGCAGACCGTGGATTGGCGGAGAGGAAGGGAAAAGGATAGAGAAGAAAGGAAAAGGCAGGGGAAAGAAAAGATGGATTTAGGCAGGATGATAGGGATATAATACTACCGCAACGGAAGACGAGGAGTGATACGGTAGTAGTTCGGGAGGCCGGGGTCGCGTACCCGTGTACCAATACCATAACTACCGGACAAGCGGCTAGGCAAAGATACTTCGAGACTCGCTTTGCTTTATTTATTATGTATATAATACTAGATGACCCGGTGAACTTCGTTTCACCTACAATTTATGTGGTTATATCTTTTGATCAGCGATTATCAATCATAATCAATCTTCCAACTTCAATCCATCGCTGCATCGTATATGGTTAGAATTTTAGATATTAAATGAAAGTTTATTTTAATTCAAATAAATGAAAAATGTATAATATTTACATCAAAGGTAAATACAATTATTTAATTTTGATCTTTCCGATAATACAGTTTTGTATATACCAGACAATAAAGCCATCACGAACGCCATGTATTAAAAGTAAAAGAAAAAAAAATATTTTTTTTTTATTTGTAAACCTTCACTATATTAGAGTGAATATAAACAAATTTTTTAAATCGGTCGAGCCGTTTTTAACTTTTAGCATGACTAACAAAATGGCTCTCTATTTTTATATATTGTATATATATTACAAATGTACATTCTATGTGCAATATATTTGTAATATTATATAAAGATTTTATAATCATTTCTAGTATCGTTAACGCTTCCTTTGAAAAAGTTACACAAAACTAATATCCATTTAAAATATGAAAATATAATAACGCTGTGTTATAGCTGATTTAATGCAATAAGCCATGGGTTCCCAAAGTGTGCACCGCGATAACCTGGTGCGCCGTAAAGAGTAAAAAGGGGCGCCGTGAAAGCTGTTTGCAATGAGAGAGATGCAAATGAGAGCATTAAGAAGTATGTGTGATGTAACCTTGAATGATAGAATAAGAAATGAAGATATAAGAGAGCAATGTCGAGTAAAAGAAGGTGTTGTGACGAAAGTAGAAAAGGGGATCCTTAGATGGTTTAGGCATATAGAGAGGATGGATGAAAGACGACTGGCAAAAAAAATTTACCTTGTGAATGTGGATGGAAGGGTCGGTAGAGGAAGACCACGAAAAACATACCTTGACCACATTGCTGAACTTTTTAAGAAAGGCCAGGTCAAGAGTACCCTCAACCGGCGGGCTGGGATGAGAAGAATAATGAGTGTAGAGGAAGCAAGGGAAGTATGCCGAGATTGTAGCAGATGACGATCTGTGGTCTCTGCCTACCATGGATTGAAATTACTTAATTTTCTTTGTCTGTATACAGCACTTTTTTATCTTATATGCACCTTAAAAATTATTTTTCATATAGATTCCATTTATAAAATTGATTTTCGCAAAGTTATGAACCTATCGGTATAAGTATCGGTCGTATTGAAAAGTAGGTATCACAAATTTAATCTGCCTGTTCGTAGGTATGTTTATCGTTATAAATTACTCGATTATCTTTATTGTTTGTACTGTCATAAGTGTTCGACAATTCTATATTCCCAACTAATAAACAAATAATAAAAATGACCAAGATATATTAAAGAAATAAGAGATATATAATAGATATATTATAGAAAATAAAGATTTTGGGATAGTTTTTTTTTTCGTTAAACTTTTTTGCACAAAATGTACAACATACGGATTGGGATATTTTTTTATTTATTTTTTTTCGTTAAACTTCATTGCACAAAATGCACATCATACGGATTGGGATAGTTCTTTATCATTTTTTTTTCGTTAAACTTTTTTGCAAAAAATGCACAACATGCGGTCCTAATACTATTGGGCACTTTCTACCAGTCAACCTGCGGGCAAAACTGAGAAAACTAGTTTGGAGGTGGTGCAGCATGTACTAAAATAAATTAAAAACTAATTATATTGTTACGAGTTGCAGTTCGGAGATCGGAAAAATGAAATCATCCACTAGTTTCACTTTTCTTCACTTTACTTACACTTCTTCTCTTCTACTATTTCCTTCCGTATTAAAATCTTAAAATCCCCCTTCGACGCGCCGTCGCCCTTTTATATAGGTAAAACGATCGAATGTTCTAGCATTCCCAATATTCGAAAATGTTCAGCAATGTCTTTTCCAAACATCGTCCTGTCTCTTTTCCGCAGCTATTTTCTATTAACTGTTCTTGTCACACATTGACGGAGGTTTTGTCAAATTATTTTTAAAAATTGTAATAGCCTCAATTGTAAATCTCAGAATCCAAGTCAAGCAAGACCTGGATGCTGAGATTTCAAAATAAGGTTTTAATCGTTTCATAAAAATTATATATATATATATATATATATATATATATATATATATATATATATATATATATATATATATATATATATATATATATATATATATATAACATACACACACACACACACGGGAAAATAAATGATTATTCAACTTGCAGCAAGTACTCTCATCCTTATGAATCAGAGTTTGTAAAAAGGAATTTGAGGTTTTTTTTAATGGACAGTCAAAAGTTTTACTTAGCTAAGATCCGCGACAAGCAAAACAATAACAGAAAATTGATAATGTGTGTTTTTCTGCTGGATGAAGTGGATTTATTTGGAACTTAAACCAAAAACTTACCGAAAATCGGCCATCAATTCTCCACCCACAAACCACTAAACACAACACCAAACACACATTACCACTTTTCCATCTTGTAAACGACACGTGTTTCGTCCTAACATGAGGCATCTTCAGGTATAGTAGACTCTACGGAAGACAACCGAAAAGTCTTCCTTTACGCGAAACACACATTATCAATTTTCTGTTATTGTTTTGCTTGTCGCGGATCGTAGCTAAGTAAAACTTTTGACTGTTCATATAGTGATGGATTTCCGCAAAGTAACGCCTGACTCCATTAATAAGGTTTTTTTAATGTCTCGTGACATTAAAAAAACCATAGGAATATCATTCCAGAGCATTATAGTCTCATAGTGAAGGATTTAGAGATAAAGCACGTGCGGTGTGAAAGAGTAAGAAGTTTTAGATTATCCGTGGAACGGAGATATTGATCGGAGATGATCGACTAGATAGAGCGACGATTCCGACATAACTCTTCGAGTTAGCAGACTGAAATGGCAATAGGTTGGTATTGTGGAAGAACAGACAACCGCTGGAGTAAACGAATGCTGGAGTGGAGACGGCGTAGAGACAAGTGCTCAATCTTCTTTTCCATGCAGCAATTTTCCTTTGCTTTTTCTTTTAATTCGCCAATGAATTTCCATCTCGAGGACCAAGATGAAAATTCATTGGCGTTTTCCTTTTTCCTTCAATTTTTCCCTCTATGATATTTAAAGTTACGATGAATCAATTGTCCAATCATAAGTAGATACGAACCGATACCACATCGATACCTTCAAGAAACAAGCCCACTCATATGTTGAACTCAAATCTGTGATGACTTTGGTGTTGTAGATGTCTATGGCGGCGTTAATTTCTTTCCATCGGGTGATATGCTTGCTCGTTTACCTCTCTTTCCCATAAAAAAGAGTACTATAAGCGTCACCGTATTAACACAGCGAAACGAGATCTTAACGGGGCCTCCAATAAAATCCTTCCAACACAATCGCCCGCAGAGTCAATGGTCGCGGGTTCGATTCCCGCATCGGAATAAATATTTATATGGATTTAAAAATGTTTATTCCGAGTCTGGTAACTCCCCCAATCCGCATTTCCTTTCCTGCCCCATCCTTTCGTCTCTATCCTTTCCCTTCCTCTCCGCCAATCCACGATCTGCCGTGCCAATGGATGCGTGGCTAGGGGCGAGCCTAGTCGCAAGCGTACCAATCGTCCCGGGTTCGGACTCCCCCGGGTACTATGGTGCCTTACTTCAGCATGCAGGGCTCTGCTGGGGCTGACCTCCATCCTCCCTTGCGGCTCGTGGGATTCACTACGACGAATTTAATATACCTAATTTGTCGAAAATGACGGTGACGTGGTTCGCCACCTGTCACGTCCTGATTCTCACGAGGGCGAAAAGCGACCAATGACGAGCTCTTTCGCTGCGATTAATGGCAGTGGATGGAGCTCTGTGGCCTCTGCCAATCCCTGCGGGGGATAGGCGTGAATATATAAATAAAATAAAAAATACTTTAACAGAAAATATCACACGTGTATGCACGGAAGGGCAAAATGTTCTAATTCGTACTGTTTTTTATGGGCGTTTATTATAATATATAGTACGTAATCAAAAAAAAAACAATTATTTCTTTTACCTTTCAAATTTTAAAATCACGAACGTTCTTTTATTTCTTTGATGGCAATTAGTTAAAACTATTATGCCAGTGTCAAGTTAAATACAATAATATCCAATCTCTTTGTATGTAACTAGTGAGCTTATCACATTATTTCTTGATAAAATGGTGATTATTTTATCAAAACCTTCTATGGAAACTTTTCTATCAACTTAAAAACGGTATACGCATTTATTTCATATCACTACACTTATACGCCTTAATCGAACTATATTGTATAATACGCAACCACAATTAAACAACATAACTGATAATAACATAAGATTATGAAAATGAAATAAAAACACAACGTCACTGATGTAAGTTGGCGGGAAAAGTCCATCACGAACGTTAGGAAAAATAAGTTTTTCAAAAAAAAGGTTTTATGAAATTAAATAAAAGATTTTATAAATTTAAAAATGTATCTTAAACATTAAACAATATATCACTACAGTAACTAATTTCATTCTATTTTTAATGCAAGTAAGATTTGCTATTTCATCCTATTCGATACTTCTTCTATTAAAAAGAAAAAAATTACTAAAGTTGCTAAGAATAATCATAAGTTGTTATTATTGTATTTTTTTTGGGTTTTACCAATCAAGTTGTTGCGAAGCGGATAAGGCGTATGTATTAAAACGATATAGTGCCATTACGTACCATTATAAAAACGAATATATTTAAATTAGAATTTAATATAGTTCATTATCGATATTCGTTTCGTCAAAACAATATCTCTCTCTGACCTCTCGGTACCCATACTCGCGATATTACGCTGTGACCTTCGCACGACAACGTCAAGCATCAACCTCGTTCGGCGATTTGCTTAACGTTTTGTAAATCATGATGAACAAACATTTCAAATAACTCCAATAGTTTCACATCATTGTCTGTCCGTCTGCATCATTAATAGTTTCTTTTTATAACTGCCATTTAATTTTTAATTTTCTATTAAATAAGTCTTCAAGCCGCCAAACGATTGACAATAAAAGAGTACTATCATCAGCAGCCTGCGGCAGTCCACTGCTGGACATAGGCCTCCCCCATGGAGCGCCACCTAGCCCGATCTTCGGCTACACGCATCCAGTTTCTGCCAGCCGCCCTGCGCAGATCGTCGCACCATCTAGCCGGGGGGCGTCCCACACTACGTTTACCGAGACTAAAAGAAATTAAATAAATTAAAGAGTACTATAAGCGTACGTAAATAATACTGGATTCGTTTAAATATAATTTCATGTTAAGTTTATGAAGAAGTTCCGATTGTTTAATTGATATATTATTACACGGAGTCTAATTAGTAAATAGTCTAAACAAGTTGGCCAACCCTAAAATATATGAATCAAGAAGTTCGAAAATTCGGCGATTGTGTTCTGGAAACTAGATGCGTGAAAACAAAGAAGAAGGGGTAGGTAGTGCATCTTGGGAGAGACCTACATATATCTAGCAAAGGATGGCCGCAATTTGTTGACGGTAATTCTGAAAATATTACTCGAAACAATGATCAGAAAATGTAATAAAGGTATATGCGTAGTCGAAATTATACGATTTTTAAAGATTTATATCGTATTATATATATTTAATCGTAAATTATACGATTTATATAAGATTTTTAAAGTCAGAGTCCAACAAGTTTTGAAGTTCTGTTCATAAGGATGAGAGTACTCTAGCAGCAAAGTGCATATGTTTTTTTTTCATTTTTTTCTTTTATTTTCTCGTGAGTTAGTATGTATAGATATATTTGTATGTATGTATGTGTACATATTTTGTATATATTTAAATTTATAAAATTATAATAGTTCTTAATTTTTCTTATGTACAAGCTGCACCATCTTCAAACTTATCTTCTCAATTTCTCCCGCAGGTTGACTGATAAAGAATTCCCAAGCAAAAAATGCAAAATAGTTTAAATAAATAAAAAAAGATCCACAAAATTTTGTTTTATATTCTAGGATTAGGAGGAACAAGCAAGAGTATCACCTGATGGAAAGGAATCAACGCCGCCTATAGAAATCTGCAACACTAAAAGGAGTTAGTTATGTAAGAATTGCCGGCCTATAACATATAAATTGATATGCCTTATTTTTTAAAATCCTTTAGGCTTTTCACAGATCTTAGCTAAGTAAAATTCTTCTAAAAGAACTATTATATTATATATATTATAACTATTATACAACAAAGCAACGGCGTAGTTCTGATTAGTTCAACCCATGTTAAAATTATCACATATCTTAAGTAAGTAGCATACATTAAAAACTCTTAATGAGCGCTTTAGTTACCTGCTTTTTGTCCCTCATTATGTGGGGTGTAATTTGCATCTTTTTCATTTACATATAAAGTATAAGTAATGTCTTCATGCTTGCGACCCGTGCCAACATAGTCGGAAAGACAAAGGCAAAGTCTTCGTTGGCTCGGTGATCTGGAGAGGATGGAAGAGGATCGTGAAGCCAAAAGGGCATACATGGCAATACCGTCTGTTCGACATCGGTCGGTCATCCTAGATACCAATGGAGTGATGTAGTGATCTGACCTGAACGAGCTTCGAGCAAGCGATTGGCAAGAGGCAGGCTAGCATCGTGACCAGTGGCGAGTTCTCGTTTTGGAGACCAAGATACATTTTGAGTCGTATTGCCGTAGGAGTACAATAGTATAATATTTTTTGTATATATATAATATTTTAATAACTCTTGTACATGTGTTTCTTACGAAACACCTCATGTACGACTGGAGCCGATTTTATGAAGTTTTTGTGTGTGTTTGAGTGAACCAAGATTATTCATAATACAACACGGTAGGTGACGCCGCATTCGGTTTTTTTTTACTTTTAGGGCAGGATAAAAAACAACAATAGCTCAGATTGTTAAGCCTCAACCTTACGATCTGAACATAGTTCGTATCTTCCATTTGACTATTGATGTGAACTATATCCTAGCTCAAGTAATATAAGCTTAGTTGGAATGGTTAACAAGAATTTTATTACTATAGTTATATTAAAAATATTACTAGTCTATTTTAAAAAAAAATTATGTTACGAGTTCGGGGATCGGAAAAATTAAATCGACTAGTTTCACTTCACTTCACTTTACTTCTACTTTTTTTTTCAGATTTTCTTCTGTTTTAAATTTTTAAATTCCCATTTGACGCACCGTCGCCCCTTTATATGGGTAAAACGATCGAAAGTTCTAGCGTTCCAAAATTTGAAAATGTTCGAAAAAAAATAAACGTTAGCCGGGCCCGCGAGTTATATATAAAACACTTCACACTTATAGCCTCACACTAGGATTTTACGTCGTGGATACTACACTACACTAACACACACATTACAAACACAAACACCCGAAAAAAAGCTTTTTTTCAAATGTTTCACAAATACGCTATTTGGTCTGTCGAAATGTAGGTGGTGTAAAAAATCAACCTTTATTTAATATCAATATTGAACCGTACACATGTATGGTGTGTACGATTAGAATTCATGAATTAATGTCGAGAATGCTTACTGCAGTTTAACACGCCACCAGTGTACTATCACAGCGGTATTGATTGATGGACATTGACTCTTTAGTAACTTACAACTAACATAAAAGATCACAAAGTATAATTAAAAATAAGTTTTGGTTAAAACAGCTTAACATACAATTAATTTTTTATCATTTAGTAAAGAAACAGTTAATTAGCTTTTCTCTCAAACTGTTAATTTTTCTATTAAAAATTACCCACACACATTGGGTAATTTTGACTTCGATGCAAAGAATTGAAAAAGAAATAAATCGCAAAATGAAACTTACCACCAGAGGCAAAAAATTAATCTAATTGGATTTAAGCACTTAATAACACTCAGTTACAACGCTTTATAAAATTTTGTATGGGCGTGGAGCTGTGAGACTCAAACCATTCGATGAAGTATTTTTTTCGGATCCGAATATGCAATAAAGGTTTTTGACAGCTGTGTCATTTACAGCGTTTTCCCTTTTTTGAGTTGATAAAGGTATATTGTCTATGCGTGCTTCGCTACAATGTGACATGCCATATATTGTACCTTCTTATTGATAGAATGGGAACACGGAGATCAATCTTAGAGAGTAGATGTGGCCAATCTGTTAAACTGATCTTTATGAAATATATACCAGGTCTGCTATTTGCGTTCAAAGTATGGCAAAAGGTGAAATTTCTTACATCTTTATGCATAGTTACGGAGATGTGTTTTTTTTTAATAAACTTATTAATATTATTTTCTAGTATATTCGTGTTTACCATACCAACTAAGCTAATAGTACTTGAGATAGGAAATAGTTCATATCAATAGTTCAATGGAGGACACGACCTCAGATCGTAAAGTCGATCCTTACCGACTGAGCCATAGCTGCTTGAATGTGTCTATAGGGTTTTTTGAGCCAAAGCATGTTTGACTTAAATTTTACTCCATATTTGTATATGTACTAAGTCTCTCGTCTTCCCTTCGAAACTAATCAGCCTAAAGATGGCTTGATTGGCTCAGTGGCGAAGCTACCTTATTCGCAGTCAATGGTTTCAATCCTCGCATCGGTTTATATATACATATGTATATATCGGAACAAAAAAGCGAAAACGTAGTCAACCGCAAAATGAAAACTTACCACCAGAGCCGAAAATCTTTTAAGTTTTCTGAAAAATTTGTATCTGATCGCTCAAAAACTATGAGACTATTTCACACGGTATTTTTTGTTTTATTCGAATATGCAATAATTGTTTTTGAAATCTGTGTCATTTACAGTGTTTTCGCTTTTTTGAGTGGATTTGTATATTACTGAATATACTCCTACACTCTATCTATCTAGGTATACTTCTATATTCAATATTCCTCTAGAATTGGACCACCCGTGCCCGGTAATGGGATATATTTGTGTGGTGAAAAAAAAATCTACCTAGGTTCTACAAGTAGTATGCAACTATTTTTTCTCGAACATATAGTAGTTTCAAAAAGTAATTTATTAGATAAACAAATTAATTAAGAATGCCTTATAAAAGGTAGAAATTGTATAAATAGTTTGAGCGAACCTTTATATAATATCAAAAATGCTTTTTTTATAGAGTGAGATGTTATAAAGCAACTAATATTATTATTTTAACTTTAAAAGGTAATTCGTCAAGTTGCAGTCATTATCCGAAGACATTTTTACCTAAAACGACGCCAACATGCTCGAAGACGTATTGCCAACGATGCGCAGCTTGAGTCCAGATTCAGAATACGTGGCTGCTATTAACAAAAAGTACATCCAGGTGGGTAAACTTTTTTTTTACGAGATAAAGAAGCAAACGAGTGAGCCTGTCGTTTGTGAACTAATTTGGTAAACATTCATTGATAATTCAAATGGACGTAGATATATTCTGAATTAAAATTTAACAAATATTGCCTTATAATTACAGAAAGTACAATTAGTTCTCAATATTTATTTAATTATTTAAAAAAATATATAAATTAATTTGAATACGAAACGAAAAGGTAAAATATTTTATTAAACGAATAGTTTTACTAACGTTTCATAAATAAGACAAAATTATATACGTTTGTATGCAATTCTACGATATAGGAGCCCTTAAACTTAAATCTGATATGGTATTGGCACGTGTACAAATAATCAATTATTGACAAGAACGTGATGCCATAATACGAAAAAATAAACATTGCGCGATATATCTTACACTGTTTTTTTAGGTGTAGTTGATTGTATTAGTTTAGCTAGTGGATGCTAGATGGCGTTGTTTGCAAAACTAACACAAATCTGTAATGATAAAACTATTTTTATTGCAATGTGTAACGTATGATAAAATGTGTGAACACTTATAAGCATTCAAAGATTTCTAAACTTTAACCCTTGTGCTACACTTGAAAATTTTATTCGGTTATTGACCCCTTTTCTTTGAACACCTAAATAATGCGGGAGCATTCCCTCTCTTTCCTCGTTATACATAATAAACATATCTCTATCTTTATCTGTCAATGTGTCATTGGTAGTGACGTGTGCCGGAGTTTGACTTCGATTCGTTCGATTCGATCCGAAGTCAGTCACAAACCATTACTCATGTTATAAGATTCTTTCGCGTGTTGTTTATAAAATAACTTTAAAATTATTGCGAAATATAGTGCCTTTCAGCTAGAATTATTTTGAAACTTAATTAAAATTTGAGTCCTACTGGGGGAGTTATATTGACATCCAGTGTTTACACGTAGTGGAAACGTTTTGTGAAAATATAGTGTATTATAGTTTTCCTAGTGATTTTACACTTTTTTGTGAACATATTCCGTTACTAAAGGTAACGTAGCGGAACTTAATACTTGAATATTGCAGCATATATCTTTTAGTACTTATAACTATGATAACTTTACATCAAATAACATATTCGCATATTAAAATATCACATTTGCACATCAAATATCACATTAACACATTTAAACTCTTTCTATTTGCCTAATTCTATCAAGACTTGGAAAGTTTATATTTTTACCAGCATTCATTTACGTGTATTAAATATTTTTCCTTATCAGTTCTTATCAGATTCTAATTGTGCAATCCAAACAACTTATGTATGATTCTTTTTTACATTTTATTATGGAAATTCACCTCTTTTATGTTATATCCCTTTAATTATTGACGTTTTATGTATATTTATTTTTAAATTATTTCTTAAATTTAATAGTACTCATAGCTACAAATTATGACTTGTAACATTTTACAAAATAAACATACATTAAACATTGTTTGTGGTTTTCGGCATGTCAAAATGTTTCTCACTAAAAATAACCACAAAAACCAATGGCGGGAAGTAATATTACAATAAAAAAATTCTAACAATTTTGTATTAGGTATGAAATTTTTGCAGTTTGGCTGGTACAAACACCAATTTATGTCATGTGAAAAGGCATTTTAAATTTTTATTTATATCAAATACGACTTTAACAGCCATAAAATAAAAATATTTTGTAAGATAAAATATACAGAAATGTTTGATTGAACTTTTTTTTAATTTGTGGATAATTTGTGATGTTGACATTGAGTACTCAATTAGACATGAGGTTTTTCTTGGATTGGTTCCATTAGCTTTCCTTGGAAAATTGTGAACAACATAACATGTAATATTGAAGGTTGTACTCCTCAATTTTAATATTCAATTACTCAGTTTAAAAAATTGAAAACTATTATATATTATTAGTTTTCTAATTTGACAGGTTTATACTTTAGATATTGAACCCTTCTCCAATCTTTTTTATAGAATAGGAAAATAAATGAGAGTGCATATCGCTTGATGGAAAGCAATCAACACCAATCATAGACATCTGCAACACCATAGCATTTGAAATCCTTGCTAACTGGGTTATTGCTTCTTAGGTTTTGATGCTCAGGTAATGATTGGTTTTGAAGGTTTTTCATATCTTTTTTAAATGTGAAAGCCACTGAGCTTTCCTGTGAGCCACTGCCAATAAACTAAAATAGTTGAGTGACCAGATGGTTCTGGACAATACAATAGTCCAATCGTGGAGTTGAAAGTTCTTAACCCCTTCAATACCAGCTAGTCATTTTATTATTTAAATGTGATACTAATTATTATTAAGTTTTGTGGGATGTATTTATAACATTCCAAATAAGAAAAATGGGCAATTTTATATACCAACCCAAATAAATGACACAGGGTTATAGATAAATAAATCGATTTGTTAAATGGGTTGATAAATAATTTGTCACATATATGTGACGCTGGTAGTGAAAGGGTCAACTTATACACCTTAAATAGCTGTGTATTTATTATACCATTTGCATCATTCCTTTTTATTAATAGTTGTAATGCTTAAAATATTGTTTTTTTAAATAAACAAATATATTAAGTCAATATTGAGTTGTCATGGCAAAGCAAAAACATATTTATTTTCATATATGTACTTAGAAAAATCCTGAATTTTATTGTTTATAATTAGATGGCACAGTATATTTAGTACACAGTAGATCTCCAGTATAATCAAGTTGCTCACCCCTGGTATAAACAACATTCATAATATGACATCTGCATCTTTAATTTTTTAGGTTAGATACATTTTATATCTAACCTAAAAAAATTTCTCCATTTAATAATGATATTCATGCTATAACTATGTGATAACTAATCAAATTGCATTTCTAAGTAAACATTTTTGTTTAAGAGCAACAACAATATATAGCTGAATTTTCATGGAATATTTTCTTTAATAGTAAGTAATTACTCAAATCCATGGACATCTGCATCGTCAAGGACATTGCCCAATATAGGATAAAAAAGAATTGAATAATGGGAGGGTATAAAGTACAGGAATGGGAAAGAATTGGGCATTTGTATCTGTATGTAAAATGTTAGAACTGACTATTGTATTCTGATATTCTATGAGGGTTTGGTGCTACCTTCAATCATCTGGTCTCTTTGTGATTCCATGCACCTACTTCCAATGTTTATCTCGTTGAGGAAGCTCACTCCATAGATTTGATACCCCACTAACATGATAAAAGACTCATAAAGACTGCCATGGAGGAGCGTTCCTGCCCCTCTCTTACACACACATTGTACAACAGTATAAAATAAAACATCATAAGTATCATATTGTGGACTGTGTTTTCTTTACAAACATCATACAGGCGAACCTCGAATGAAATCGAGATTTCGACTTAAGACCGTAGGGTTAACATGGTCATTCAAAAAAGTAAAAAAGGAGACTTACTCCACTGGTTCAAAGACCAATAGTGTGTCTTGGGGTCCAATATGAGAACACGTCACTGGTTATAGTCTCTTGCGTTTTTTTTGCCAATTTTTACCTTGGAGCTCGTTCAAATCGACTAGCACCGCATTGCTCCAAGGATACCCTGGGATTGCAGATTATGTTGGCATTATTCACGAGCTTATAGATTTCAGCATTTTTCCGTATTCTCTAGATTCTTTCTGGGCCAACAATTTCCTTTTTTACTTCCTCATAAAAATGTAGACACATCTGGCCACATAGTTTTATAATGTTAAATGACATGGAATTGTTGTTTTGTTCGCTACAAACAAAATAGGACACTGCCGAGCACAATTTAGAATGCGCTCATACGAAAACTATTCCGCAGCAATATTATAACTATTGCGATGCATCTCCTCGTGGCTCGGCACTAAAAATATATCGCACGTGCATTTATCGATAATACACTGTCAATAATACACGCGCTAGAATAAAATGTAATAATAATATTATTAATAGAGTTCTTGTTTGAAACTTACATTGATAATATTTTATCCGATTACGTTACTACATTTCTTGGGAATTTCCCGAAGTATCGACGTGATTGTGCATAAGTCCGCATACAAATAATGGAAAAAAAATACTAAAAAGATACAATTTGAAGACTTTTGATTCAATTTGACTAATTCGAAATATTCTGTGTTTTATTTTAAAGTATTCCCAGCATTCTTCTGTAACTACGTTTCGAACGGTGAGTTCAGGGATTCAGAGGCCCATTTCCTCTCTTCTACTTTTACTTTTTTCTTCCCCCTTCTATTAATTCTCTCTTTATCTCCCCTCCCATTATTTCCTTATTTCCATGCCATTATCACACCGTACATAATAACGAATGTGTGTGGTCGTGTTCGCTCATTTGCGTACCTTTTACGTAAAAAACGAAAGACATTTTCACTAATTACTTAACTATTGGAATCATGTATGACACTAGTTCGATCCGCCTATCCTTTAAGATTAAGGAAGTTATGTACATAAGTGTGACACGCCCTTCACTAGTTTGTTGACCACACAAGCCACAAACAAATATTTTAGTCGAACATTTGTTCGCTCTGCTTCGCACATTAAACGTTATCTACTAAAAAACAAGTTGTGTATAAACCAACTTTAAAGGGGGGGAAGTTATCACATCGATGCGTATGTTTTTTAAATACTTCACCGTATAAGGACGGTCATATATTACTGCAGACTTTTTGAAGTGAAAACTTCTATAGCCGCGTTCTAAGGTATAGGGAAAAAATCTATTATATCGCGTCAGAAACATGCTAATGCTAAAACTATGATTACAATATTAAAATTATTGACATGTCAAAAATATTATTAACTAATATTATGATTAATTTATTTATTTTTTATTTATTTATTGTTTATATATTAAGACTTTAATTTTAATTTACTTATATAATTTATATAATATTACAATTAGTTAGAAATTTTAAAATACAGTTTTAAGTTTTCACTTCTGTCGGCAGTCCTCATGACTGCCTTCGATTTTTTTAACATCTCGCAGGGACAACGGTTTGCCAAAAGTTATTAGTATATGAAATTTTTACTAGGTATTTTTCAATAATTTTCAAGTTAATATAGTATTATTACCATAATACACTGCATTTTGAAGGTCTAATTGGCTCTGATGCGAGAGAACGGCATTTGGAGTCAATATTCGTGGCATTTATTCCCGCTCATCAGGAATCATCCCGCTCCGGTATAAATATATAACATTCAGGTATTTATTCCGAAAATTCCACCAAAGCACCTTAGTCAAGCGTGATAGGTTAATGTCCATTTTTCCTGAAATTAAGAGCACCTATGCCCAGCAAAAACATACTCTTCCTTTACTTTCTTCCCCATTATTCACATTCATACCCTGCGGGAGGCAATGCATCCAATTCTTTTAGTATCTAAAAACCATACTTATTGTGTTGAGTTGGAATAAATACTAATTGTCATCAGAAATGATTTTTAAAATTTTTACGCCGCAACTATAATTAATACAGTTTTACCGTAAAAATTCTACATTTTTTTTTTTGTAATTATATTATTTAAATACTAATAGTCTTTATAAAAACATTGTATTCATGGAAAGTACGTCAGCAAAAGAATAACTCAGTTTAAGTTTTATAAAAAATAACTTGCGACGTTAGACTTTTCCCGCCAACTTACATCACCGACATTGGGTTTTTATTTCATTTCCATAATTTTATATTATTAGCAGTTATATTGTTTAATTGTGGTGGTTTATTATATAATATAGTTCGATTAAGGCATATAAGTGCAGTGATATGAAGTGAATGCTTTTTTATTTGTATAAATGGTTATTCAGTCAACTTTTTAAGTTAACAGTCCGTAACAGATTTTCATAGAGTGGCCACCATTTTATCAAGACGTAACGTATTAAGCTGACTGGTTTTATTTCAAGAGTTTTGATGTTATCGTATTTACTTGACACCGGCACAATAGTTATAACTGATTGCCATCAAAAATTTCGACGTAAAATCGCCAGTCCTGCATTATAATGAAAGTAGCATGCAGGTTGTTATTGTTTCTTTTTGCCAATTTCCCGCCAACTGCGCTACTAAACTTTTTTATTTCAAATAGAACGTCCTTGCCGAACGCTCGGTCGAACGGGGTCGATGTTCTTTCGACGTTCAAGACATTGATAGTTTGATGTAACAGCTAAATATATCGCGGTTTATTTGCGAAAATATGAAAATGGCGCGCGCGGAAATTGTTTAAACATCTTGTTACTATGAATAAGATTAATATATTATTTGTTTATCTGAACAACGTTGTCAAATACGGGTTCATTGACACCTTATTGGCTGTGAAATAACTCTTTGTGACATTTCGATATTATCGCGTTACATGAGATGAACTACAGAAATACGGAACCCAACTCTTTCCAAATCTTTTATTTCCTTTTTACACTCGCATTAATTCCTTCTTTTCCTTACGATTATTCACATTTCTTTCTGCCCAGGTAACAGGAACTGTGTTACTTTACTAGCCTCTTCTCCTATTGTTTACATCTTAGCTCATATAAGGCAAGACCCACTTCTTTGTTTACGTATCTCTTCCATAAAAAAATAAAGACATTGTTCTAACACACGTGTCCCTCTATATTGTGTCTAATACACAATAATCGTTCCCGAAATTAATTGCATGATTTTTTCTAAGAGATAGGTGCATAGGAAGCAACCCCAAAAGGGGGGGTGTGATAAATAGTCAGTATCCACGACCAATTGGCTAAGTGGCGGGGTCGTCCGCCCGAGGAGTCAATGGTCGCGGGTTCGATCCCCGCATCGGAATACATATATGACTGGTTTACAAATATTTATTCCGAGTCTGGTAACTTGCTAATCCGCATTGGACAAGCTTGGTGGGTTAAACGTCCATTCCTCCAGAAATGGAGAGGCCCGTGCTCAGCAGTGGGACATATATGGGCTGTTCAAAAAAAAAACCACAATTTATATGAGTATATTCCAACAAATTATATATCACACACTTTGTTACAACTGCGTACAATCTATCCCTTCACAAGTTTTCATTTTCACTGGCCAAAAATCAACTGTTTCATCGGACTGGCATGACATCTCCGGCCTCTACTTCCATTATTTTCTTACTTTCAGGATCTATTGCGATCTTTCAGGAAGATGACATCCGCTTAAGCCACCATAGTGGCGTGTCGGTCATAAATAAGACTTCCGCGAAAGCCACTATAGTGGTGCATCGTTCAGAAAGAGATCATTCGCGAAAGCCACTATAGTGGCGCATGGTGCCTAAAGAGGTTAAATTGAAGTAATGATTCATTCAAAATATTTTTATAGTAATAAAGTTTTCTGTGAGTAGGTACTGAGTTGTATGATTCTTTACAATAAAATAAATACCGGTTAAGCCTTGTTGAAAATTCTCTTTATTTTATGCTTCAAGGTCTTATTTTACAAATAGTTAGATTGTTAAAAATAATTCTGTAATATTACTATCCAATCGCAATGACCTAGAAAAATAAAAAAAAGGTCATCCACGGACACACGATACCTGTCATTCCGGTTTACGTTATTTGAGTGTGATATCATTACGTAAACAATGATTCACTAGATTTTAGCGTTTTCATATTAAAAGGCCATCCATAAATTACGTCACATGGCACACGTTAATGGGGGAAGGGAGGAAGTTAAAATAAGTGTGATACCGAATGACAAGATAAGGATGAGTCTTCGTGGTACATACATAAATTTAAAGTGCTAAAACTCTACACTTAAACTCCACGCGTGAGAAAGACTTGGGAGGGGGGACTTTGCAAAATCATCATACAAATGTTATAACGTAATATATGGTTGGCCCCTTATTGTCATTTATAAATTTGGCGGCGTTGATTGCTTTCTATCAGGTGACACGCTTGCTCGTTTGCCTTCCTTATACCATAAAAAAAACTTATACTTAAGTTGTAACATAGTTATGAATGCTGTGTTTCAATAATATATTATCAATAAAGAATTCTTAATAATCAAAATTAATCTGCCAAAGTAAGAATCTACGTACCATTTTCTTGTGAGCACTCATAACAAAGGACTCGTGGCTGAATCATTTTATTTGGTTCCGTGTCCAAACTTGTAATGTGCAGTAAAAAATGCACTTGCTTAATATTATAAATGAATCATATCCATATGAAAACATTAATTGGGTTGGGTGATCATAAAATTAATGTTAGTTCAGCAAAATACCTGAGTATGGTGTGTGGTGTTTCGCGAATCTGCTCGCTGTCAGGTGACTGACCGGTAACCGATCCCTTCATGGTGATTCATTCATTGTTTGGAACGATATAATACACTTCTTATATCTGTGTCACAGACCGAATTATTACGTAATTTTGTAATCGCTCAAGTGTCAAATATCCGATCGCTACTAGAAATTGTAAATATCGATATTTATATATATCGATTCAAAAAAACGAAAACGCTGTAAATAACACAGATGTCAAACATTTTCTATTGCATATCCGGATATGAAAAAAATACTGAGTTCTAAGTCTCGCAGCTCCACTCCATTTTTTTTTAAGAAATTTTAAAAAGTTTTTTTTGGCTCTAGTGGTAAATTTTCATTTTGCGTTTATTACATTTTCGCTTTTTTGCGTCAATATACAAAGTATGAATTCAAATGAATCATCAAATGATATAAAAGGCCTAACCTATGTCTATGCACCTCAATTTTCAATCGATAGTTACACAATCATAGTTATACATTTGGCCGGCAACGCTTCCGTGACTCCTGCGGTGTCGCGGTTGTCTATGGGCGGCGTTGATTGCTTTCCATCAGGCGACACGCTTGCTCGTTTGCCCTCCTATCCTATAAAAAAAATCATGCGTGAAAGGGTCAGCTCGATCAGAAAAGTACTCTCAAAGAATATGGGCGTTAAGCGTTTATTGGGTTATTTTCAGTGAGTCTAGAGGGATCTAGAAGCCCAGTTTCCTTCTTCCCCTTCCATTAAATCCTCATCCCAGTATCCACATTCTTACCCTTGGTCTACAACTGTAGTGCTTTTGGTAGTGCAGATGTACAAAGGCAGCGGTAGTTGCTTACATCATCAGCGTGACCCACTTACTCGTTTGCCTGTCTTTACTGTAAAAAGAACGTAACGGCTGTATTCAATAGCGTTTTCTTTTTATTTTCTGGTCCTGACCGTGAGGCTTTCTTTGTTTAATACTTACGCCCATACACATACACTTGAATCATAACATACTTACTTGTACACTGATATGATTTGGAGTGAATGATCGCAGTGAACGCGTGGGAGGGTTTAAAGGTGAGGACGTACCGCGTTCGACTCTCCGTCGAATAAATCATATTGTATATAGGTCTTTGTTCTGTGAGAGATTTGCTTTTTGAATTTTTACGACCATTTTAATGTTCCATTTGAAGATATTGTAGTGTTTCGTTAGCTTTTATTTAGTTTGTACTGAGATGGTAGAATTAAAAATATTATTGTAAATTTTAAGATTATTGTCTTGTTTTGTTTTAATAGTGAACATTCAAGCTCGTTTTTTATTCATTTTTGGGATTGGAAGGCAAACGAGCAGGCGTGTCAATTGATGGAAAGCACAACGCCACCCACACACATTACAAAAGCGTTACCGACCTTTAAATGAGTAGGCTTATTTTTTGAACGTCGTAGTTCGAAAACACCGCTGGAGGTAGCTCGTTCCACAAGGTAGTGGTACGTGGAAAGAAGTTTCGGGAAAAACACCGGACAGAATCGCCTTTCAACCAGATGGGGATGAAACCTTCGATAAAAGTTATACAATTATTGATTGTAATATTTATATACAAATAGTGGTCTTATCGCTAATAGCGATTTCTTTCAGACAACCGTAGCATAGATGTTAAAAAGATAATTTGATGTAGGTTGGTGATACATTATCATTATAATGATAGAGAAGGAAGAAAAAAATATTAATAAACAGAGATAATAGCCATAATCAAATATATAAGTATATTATACAAACAATATATAAGTACACCACACCCACATACACATACATACATATGCATATATACACATAAATATATGTTAACCGTAAATAATTAACGAATACATAAAAATGATACAAATGTATACAAAGATAGATAGTGATTTTTGATAAGTTTTTTGAAAATTGGGAGAGACTTCGCTTGCCTCACCTCTAGTGGCAACAAATTCCATAACCGAACATTACAGTAACAGTACTGTGAAAGATATATATCCATCTATACAGCTTTGTTAATATTATACAAAGCCCATCGCAGTGCATGATTCACGTCATTGTGCGCAGCGTTTGTTTACTCGATTAGCGATTATTATAGGATGTGGGTTTGTTACCCTGGAACTGCTTATTGCAGACTTTCCAGAGGTCAAATACCGCAACTATACTAATACGTATATTGAATTACTCTAGCTCGGTGGTTACTACCTCTACGGTGAAGGCACTAGAATAGATTAACAGTTATAAATAAAATTCGTTGAATAGAATTGTATTTGGACAATCAGAACTTTTACTTAGCTAAGATCCGCGAAAAACAAACAAAACAGAAAAGTAATAATGTGGGTTTTCTACTGGAAGAAGTGGATTTATGAGGAGTTTAAAGTAAATCTTACCGAAAAAACGGCTTTCAGCAACTCTCCACTTCCCTTCCTCCATGTTACACGAAACACGTGTCGTGTGCAATATGGAAAAGTGATGGTGTGTGTTTGGCGTTGTTGATAGTGGTTGCACTTTTAATGCCTCCTCAGATACCCATGGAAAGGAATGGATGATACAGACAGTTCTATAGACTGGTGGTGCGTTTTTCCCGAAACTGTGTTCCACGCACCACCGCTCTATGGAACCAGCTGCCTTCGGCGGTATTTAAGCGCCGATATGTCATTAAAACCTTCAAACAATAAGTACTGACTCTGCGAATTGACTAGCGTAATGACTGAGCAAATCCTCACAGTTAGGAAAAGGTCTAAATAGATTATTGCTGCAGTTATTGTATATTTATTGAGTAATAAAGACTAAATAAATAACGAAATCGTCAACGTGTGTTGTTCTTATAAGGCGATATTTCACTTTTCATTTACTGATACCTACGTCTGCTTTTATTTCTCGGACTGATTTATTTTGATCCTGAAAATAATTTCAACGCTCTTGGCAAGTTTATTAAATTGATTCTCGTATTTGGAGGTCGTTCCGAAGTCGAAATTCAGTTGCTAACCAGTTAAATTTGCCAGTTTTAAAAAAAATGTAATTTTTTCTTTTTTAACAAAAGTAATTTAATTTCTATTATACTTTTTAGAAGTAGTAGAGTCACGCTGCAGACGAATACTTTGTCAAGAATGGCATATTATTTGTCTGTAGCATAAATGGCCCGGCACGCTCGGGGAAGTATCACACTCCCGCAGAAAACCGGCTTTTGAGTGGTAGCTTAGCTACCGCGCTTCGTCCGGTGAGCGGTTAAGTTCCCTATTATATATATATATATATATATATATATATATATATATATATATATATATATATATATATATATATATATATATATATATATATATTCCCCCGGAGGCCCTATTCTTTCCCCCCTTCCATAATGACATTTTCCTTAAAGGCTGCCAATGCTTCTGCACTGCGTATGTCACTAAAGATGTCTGTGGGCGGCTTTCTATAATGTGTTACGCCTGCCCGTTTGCCTTCCTGTCCCGTAAAAATACTTACAAAAGAATAAATAACTAAATCCGCAGAAAGTTGTGATGTTTTTATATGATTTTGTTATTGATATTGTAGTTTCTTCATTTGTTAATAATATTTTTATATACAAAAAAAACAGTAATATCTTCATGTGGTAAAAATTCAAATTATTTGATTTTAATGTATTACTTACAATGCTGTAATGCATTTACAATGCTCTTGGTGCGAAATTTTTTATTACTTACAATGCTCTTGATGCGAACTTGGTCGCATCAAGAGTCAATGTAAAATTAATGATTTATAAGTGGGATTTGAAGTTCTTTGACTTGAAGGACGTTAAATCCCACGTATAAAGCGGTAACTAATTGTTGGGGGAGCTATTGCTCGCCAAGCTATGGGAATCCAGACAATGGGAATTAGCATATTATTAATATGATTCATTTTCTTATTAAAAAGAACACTAGCAAATTTTAATATTATCAGAATTCTTGTTAACCCGTCTAACTAAGGTAATAATGACTGCACTAGAATATGTTTCACATCAATAATCCAATGGAGCATTTGAACGCACGATCGCATATCATAAGTCCGATCACTGCCAATTTAGCGATTGTTTTTTTTTTATTTTGTATAATCAATAATATTTTATATATAATTTAATAATATTTTATATATCATTTATATAATATTTTATGTATCATTTAGATAATATTTTATGTATCATTTAAATAATATTTTATGTAGAATTTAAATAATATTTGATGAAAATTTTTCAAAAAATCTTTCTCAAAAAAGATTCTTTTGAAAAACAAATATCGCTTGAAATTAACAGATGTTCCCCTCGTGAACCAAACTATAAAAAACTAGCTCAATCCCGTTAGTGTAATTTCTCGTATTCATTTATATATTATATTATAGTAACTTCATTTGATAGCAAAATAAAAAATAAGACAGTTTTTTTTTCTGGACCTCGATAAAATTTTACAACGTTATCCTGGACCTCACGTAAAACTACTTGTCGACCCCTGCTTTATAGAATTGTTTTTGTAGCAAATATAGTGGGAGTCTAAAGCTGTCTTCGTTATAGCCCTGAGGTTCCACATTAATAATGACAATTTCTTAGTAAGAGATGACCACGTGTTGTAAGGTTACCAGCGCTAGTTCAGTGCCAAAACCTCGTATATTCATCAGCAGGATGTTTAACATGAAAATAATATTCGCAATCTCAAGGTTAATTATTTCCGTTCGACCTCACGTGTCCGCTTTGTTTTACGCTGACCCTCCATGTATTCCTAGATTTATCCTTTTTCTCGGGGTCTTGTATTGTTGGCATGAGTTAGGAAGTCGTTTCCATACTGACACATCTACCGTAGACCTTCCGCGGAAAGACATCTTTTTGCTAATAAATTTTACACTAAGCCATGTGGTTACATTTTATCTAATTTTAATGGTAGATGTTGACATTTTAAAAAAAATCGTGTATATGTGTATGTATAAAAAAGTGTGTGTGTGTGTGTGTGTGTATGTGTGTGAAAGAGAGAAATTGTTTGTAGGAGTGTGTGGTTAGGTTAAAAACGTCTTACAAATACTATTACGAATTTTATTTACTATTACATTTCTTATTTACACTATTACATTACCATTTGTGATCACTATTAAACGTATATATATATATATATATATATATATATATATATATATATATATATATATATATATATATATATATATATATAATTTAAACGACAACAGCCCAATTGGTCATAGGTTAGATCGTAAATCCTTGTGTGAAAGTAGTAGTAGTTAAGGTTGAAAACTTCTGCCACCATTTTTTTTTATGGGATAGGAAAGCAAACGAGCAGGCTTTATCACCTGATGGTAAGCAATCAACGTCGCCCATAAACATCCGCAGTGGCATAGCCATAGGCAATACAGACGCGTTTCCGGCCTTTAAGGAAAATGTCATTATTGGAGTGGGAGGGGGGTTGGATCTTCGGAACTCAACCGCGTGTTGCACTTCCCCAGCGAGCCGGCTCATTCATACTACAGACATATAATATGAGATTCTTGACCTAGTATTCAACTGTAGCGTGGCTCTGCAATTACAAAAAAAATACATCCTTAACAGTTCACTCGTCTGTCCGAATCAAATTGTCACAGCTTCGTGACTTCACATGTTTAAATCTAGATCGATAAAACTCTTAACATGAACTACAAGGAAAAACTTAAAAATATTGCCGATTAACGTTTAAAATAGTGCAAATCAACGTTTAATAAAATATGTAAACATCTTCGAACTGCTGTTTTGATTTAATCGTTAGACTGCCATCGGAACTCTAACGAAAAATGACACGAGCGCGATAGCGCTCGCGTAGTCAGTTGCTCTTTAGCACGCGGGTGAAAAGATTGCTCACACTCATCACTATTTTTGAGTGATAGTTATTGTTGTGACGATAACAATTATTTTGCTAATACGATGATGTTTGAAATGGGCATCACAGGGAGAACAAGAGCAAATGACATAAAAAACAAAAGATTTCTTTGGCATTTTTAAGTATATTTGAGTAAAAAACAATGGCACTAAAATGCTTAAATTTAATTTCTGAATGTATAATATAATTGCAAAATGTATGACGTCACTCCAGGAGAGGCAGGGCACGCAATGTGACCACGTGTGACAAGGAATGGGGAGCTGAATCATGAAATAGGTGTAATGTAATTTATTTATAGCCCCATTTAACCCCATCATTGTGTAAAAGAAAACAATAATACAATAAAAAGCTATTTTTATACATAAGTGTTATAAATTTTATAAATATAGCTTTTCGCCCTACATTTTGATGGACGCATATACGAGTATAACTGGATATCAGAACAATTTATATGGCCGGTGTCCTTTAAGTGAATTTATGTGAGTGAAATGAGGTGAGCGCTCCGTTTCATGGCGTAAATACTGGCCGCGGACCTTTGTTTTATCTTAGCGCTTTGTACTAATGAAGCTGGATGCTTGCCGAGAAACTGTTGTCGTTTTCGTTTGAACAAAAGAGACGAAACTCGTACTGCAATTTTTTTTTCTTTGACGATAGTTAGTTATTACTATTATTCCAGTGTGAAGTAAAATAATAACAATTATCTTGAAACGTAAATTTAGCTTGTCACCATATGTTCTATGGACTTTCGCAGTCACATTATCACAAAATACATGCATTTTTTTCATTTCTACGCCTTAACCGTACCATAGTCAGTACTGTAGCGTGCCTGCCGTACTGCTTACGGTGACATCCGGGATCTTTAGAGGGGTTCTTCAAATAAAATTCTTAATTTATTCTTTTATGCAATATACGTTTCATTGTACATTTTTATAATATCTTATTCTTTATTGACACTTTTTACATTACATTATATATATATATATATATTATAATTTCAATGTTTTATGCCGGACGAGTGACATGTCTATCCAAAAGACGTCAGTCGAACTAATGCATTTTGTTCTCTAACACTTTTGTTTTACTTATTACGAATATAAAAAAGTATAATATACATATACATATCGTCACGCCCGTCTCCCGTAAGGGTAGGCAGAGACCACAGATCTCCATCTGCTACGATCTCGGCATACTTCCCTTGCTTCCTCCACACTCATTATTCTCCTCATGCAAGCCCGCCGGTTGAGGGTACTCTTGACCTGGCCTTTCTTAAAAAGTTCAGCAATCTGGTCAAGGTACGTTTTTCGTGGTCTTCCTCTTCCGGCCCTTCCATCCACATTCGTGAGGTAAATTTCTTTTGCCAGTCGTCTTTCATCCATCCTCTCTATATGTCCAAACCATCTAAGCATCCCTTTTTCTACTTTTGTCACAACACCTTCTTTTACTCCACATCGCTCTCTTATATCTTCATTTCTTATTCTATCATTCAGGGTTACACCACACATACTTCTTAATGCTCTCATTTCCACCGCATTCAGTCTGCTTTCATGCTTCTTCTGCCAAACCCAACTTTCACTACCGTATATAAGCGTCGGAACAAGCACCCCCTGATGAACCACCAGTCGGGCCGTTTTTGACACATTCTGACTTTTCATAAAGGAGTGCAGGGCTCCGTTAACCTGATTACCAACTTTCACTCGTCTTTCAATGTCTCCTTCACATTTTCCATCTCTTGTAAACAGTGACCCCAAATATATAAACTCATTCACTTGCTCAACTTTTTCTCCTGCAATCAGCACCTCACACTGCGTCGAAGTGTCCTCCCTTTCAAAAACCATCACTTTCGTCTTGCTAACATTCATCTTCATTCCTTTCCTTTCTAACGCTCCATGCATTATGTTCATCATCTCCTGCAACTCTTTTTCCGACGAAGCTAGCAGCACCTGATCGTCAGCATATAAGAGGCATTTGATGAGTACTCCATTCATTCTTAAGCCACACTGACTCTCTTTCAGGTCTGTCAGGCAACTATCCATGAAAAGGTTGAAAAGCCACGGTGACGCTACACATCCCTGTCTAACACCTTTATATATATCAAACCAGTCTGTGTAAGCCCCGTTTATTCTGATACACGCACTGGACTTCTCGTAGAGAGACTTCAGAATATAATATAAAAGGTTTTAATGCATTAGTGATACATTTATGGATGCATCGCTACAGTACCTTATAACATACATACATATCGTTACGCCTGTCTTCCGTAGAGGTATGCAGAGACCACAGATCTCCATCTGCTACGATCTCGGCATACTTTCCTTGCTTCCTCCACACTCATTACTCTCCTCATGCAATCCCGCCAATTAAGGGTACCTACTCTTGACGTGATACCTAATAAGCCGCTATAAAATAAAAAGTTTTACAGTTTTTTGTTTATTCAAATAAAAAGAAAAATCCGAATCTTCAGCGGTATTTCTGTAGCGTAATGACGTTGGAACCTCCAAAAAACAAGCCTTCACGTATCTCAAAGGCGGACAATTCATCTGCGATGCCTATGCTGATTTCTTTGCATCAGGTGACCGTTGAAAAAGGAATAACACATGAGTCAATGAAACATGGATCATATTGTTGGTCAGTGTTGCCATATCTGTTAATGACATACTTCCACAAAGTACACTGCCACAATTATATTTATGTACATCCCTAAATAGGAATGTTCCCTTCAAGAATCAAGTTTTTACCAATTAGAACTAGTTCGTTTTACCTCTATCGCACTTACGGTTAAACGCAATGAGTGAAAGAGACGGTGCACGCTTAGGTCATTGATAAGTTGATACCCAGTTGTCCTTAACAACACTGTTAGTGGTAGTGTTGCAAGGTTACTTCAGATGGCGGATAATTGGATGCGATTATTATTATCAACTTTGTTGTTTTATATTGTTTTTACTTAAATATAACGACAGTTAATAAAAAAAAATATCTATACATAATAACACATTGTACCTTTTTTAAACACATTGACGACCAATTGGCTTAGTGGCGGGGCCCTCCGACCGCCGAGTCAATGGTCGCGGATTCGATCTCCGCATCGGAATAAATATATGTATGGGTTACAAATATTTATTCCGAGTCTGGTAACCCCGCTAATCCGGGTTGGACAAGCATGGTGGGTTAACGTCTGTAACGAATGTAATAAATTACAATCGAATGTCAATCAATAGATTATATTAATCGGCAAAAGTCCAGCGGTACGATCTAAGGTCGTAGAATTCGATTCCACTTACCATTCGATTATTGACGTATATAATATTCCTCCTAACACAGACATTTTTACCTTAGAGTGGTTAACAAAAATTCTAATACTATTATTTTCCAAACAATTATAAAACTGCTACAAAAACTCTTCATACAAATAGTTCTACGGGTACTCACTTGCCGGTTAAGGGTATGGATAGAGTGATGAGTGTGGATGAAGCAAAGAAAATGGGCTGCGATCGTAGCAGATGGAGGTCTGTAGTCTCTGCCTACCCCTACGGGAAACAGACGTGATATGTATGTATGTACAAAACCTTGAATGTAATATACTAATATATGATCTACAACTAAGTACTGCAATTTTAAACAATGTACAAGGAGATCGCATTATAAAACGTAAAAAGTGAGCGTTCATCACAAATGAGTGATGTCGGTGTTTGTTCCCTTGAAAGAGGCTTGAGAATGGTGTAAAAGAATTTGTTACAACACATTAATATTATAACAAGGCGTGAGTTTCGCCAATCAGATTACCGTGAAATTTATTCCATCCGGTCACTGACCTTTTATGAAATTCTAATTAAACAATCGCGCGCCAAAAACTACACAACACAAGGTATAATACGACAATTTTCCATCAGTGTTTACGTCACCTCGATGTATTTCAGGGTTGAGTATATGACACCGTATCGATATATCTGTCTCAGAAGTAATAATGGCTTACATTCATTTTAAACAAATGATTCTTTTTATATAAAGAGGTATGGAAGAGACTTTTCCCGCCGACTTACATACGTGACGTTGTGTTTTTATTTATTTTCATATTCTTATATTATTATCAGTTCTATTGTTTAATTGTGGTGGCGTATTATACAATATCGTTCGATTAATGTAAGTGGAGTGATATAAATAAATGCGTAATACATGCATATATGACTTTTTAAGTTGACTGCAAAAGTCTATAGAAGGTTTTGGTAGAGTAGCCACCATTTTATTAAAACCTAAGTTTTATCAAACTACAAGTAGACCAGTACATTTCAAGATACTTGATATTATTTTGTTTGATTTTGATATTTTTATTTTTTTTATTAACTTGATTATTATATTTTAACTTGACATTGGCATAATATAACTTATTGCCATCAAAGAAAATAAAAGAAGGTAAGGAAACGAGGGAGCGGATCACTTAATGGTAAGTAACCATTACCGCTTATTGACATCTGCTAAGGGCACTGCAAAATTATTCCAAAATGTTTGCAAAACTTTAAGACAGGTGCAGTCAACCGGTCGCTCGCGGCTATTAGTTCAGTCGATCGGGGCATGGCAATGAAAAAGATTATTAATAATAAGGTGAAATATTATTCGATATAAATATGTACTACTGATTATGTGATTGGTAGGTCGCATAGTCTAGTTGTTATACAGTAGATCTTGCACCTAATCAAGTTCGCCACGCCTATTTTAGGATAATGGAAGACGGAGAGGGTAATAAGAGAAGGGAACGGGATTAGGTAAGGATGAGTGCAGAAGTTGATATAATTGAAATAAATGGTATTAAGTTATTCAACTTCAAGAAAAAATATAAATCTAATGCAGATTCAATTTTATCCCCGTACAATTTAATATTGAAATGTAAGGAATTTATGAAATTTTCTATTGTATATACTTAGGTACATCGCGTACCCCTTAAGTAAACCACGTAAAGTTCTAGGGATACGCGCGCCTCCAATATTTTTTATAATTACTTTTACTAGGTACATACTTGTAATATATTATATATAAACATGGACGACGATTTGTACTGTTCGCTTGATACCAATCTTACTGAATATCCGGCAGATTTGCTTAGATCACTACGGCTAATCCTGAGTGTGAAACTTTTAGTGACGTCATACTGACACAATTGCATAGGATTATTTTTTTATAATTATTTAGAATTATATTTATCGTGTGAATATTTATATATTTTTCCTTATTATGGCGTGAGTTATTAATAAACTTATTTAACTAAACTACTTTACGTAACCTTTGTAATAAAATCATAAAAAATACTTCCTTATTTTTTAAACATTTTCAACATTGTTACGATATTGCGAGATACAATCCTCAGAATTGAGAGAACGAATCAAGAAGTATGAAAAAAATATTTTGTTATAAGTCACGTTACACGATTATCGTACAAATCTAAAAATATCTATCGACAAAATTGCGGGCGCATCTAACTTCGACGGCAGAGTTCAAGGTCAACCGGGCAGTGACTAGAAACGTTCCGAAGTCCTATGATTTACATAATCTGACAGATTGTTTTGCATTACTAAATAAACATGATAGCACTCAATGTACTTTGACGGAATAATATTTTAAGGCAATGTGGAAAAAGAGACATTATATAAGCTATTCAGAATTGAACATATCGTCGGCCAAATTATCAGAATTTGTAAGTACATATGGGTAAATTTTTTTGATACCGCAAAAAAAACTGATTTTCTTTTATAGTTTGAGAATATTTATATTTTTAATTATTAATTTTTATAGAACAGTATTTTTTATTACTTTAGGTACAAAAAGAGGTATATACGAAGTGCTCTATCGGACCCGATTTAAAATTGAGAAGTGACAAAAAAAATAAATGTTTTTTAGGGTGTCGCGAAGTATGATAATTAGGCCTATTTGTAGATGAAGGTGATATTATTTTAACAGTCCATATGCAAGACACAGGACTGCAGGACACAGGCCTCCCAATTTCTGAATAAATGGACATTAATGCACTACCCTTAATCATGGGAAAGTGAAATGAGAGCTTCGGCTTCCATAGCTTACCAAAGCGTATTAAGAAAGCTATTTACTATATGGCAAGGCAAAGAACCATTCCCATACGTCATTGGAACCCTCAAGAAACGAGCCTACTCATAACTCGAAAGCCGGCATCGTTCCCTGTAATACCTATGGTGTCGCTGATGTCTACGGGCGGCGTTGATTGCTTTCCATGAGGCAACTTTCTCATTTGCCTCCCTAGCTCATAAAACATTTAATTTTAATATCCTTAACATCATATTACTATAAATGCTCTTGAATAATGTTTCATTTATTCAGTTAAAAACGAAAAAAAATATGTTTCGATGTCAAGTTGACGTAGAAGTATAAATTATGTAATTGGTAGATTGCGCAGTCTAGTCAGTAAACAATTGATCTTCGTTCTTATCAAGTTAGCCACCCTTGATATGTTACAATGTTGCTATTATAGAAACTATTAATTAAAAAATTTACAAAATTGCTTATCTAAAACAAAAACTCTCAATTTTTGATTCGATCATTCACTTGCCTTCTATTTCGCGTATACAAAAAAAAACAGTTAAATATTGTTGCCAAGTATGAGAATCGTGGCGAAAGCGTTCATTTTAAAGATGGCGTTAGCGAAAGCGAGCCATGCAAAATTACTTATATTTGTACCAGCTACCGTTATGTAGGAGGCTTATATTATAATAAATGCTTTCCATTCATATCGACACACTAAGATTCCTTGTATTGTGGGTCCCATGGAATAGATACCTGTAGGTCCGTGATTCCTAAAGTTGACTAGGTCGCGACCCACCTATCAACATTCACATGTGGGGCTCACATCTTGGTATTGTTGAAGAAAAAAGAGGCATAATTATAAAGAACTGTCCAATCAAGAAATAAGAACATTCAGTTACCTTTAAAGAATTGTATACTTAAATAAAAGGATATAGCTTCAGAATTAATTTCAGTTTTAGTTATTTTTAATCCTTTATTCAATCATAGACAAAAATTCCGCTTCACATTACTATGAGGAGGACTTTATCAAATAGGCTAGCATATTTAGCTCGGTTGCTCTATTATATATTATATTTATTTATAATCGAGCGACCGATATTATATTTTTTTTATACGTCCCGTCACAAGTGCGCGTTAGCCAATAAAATAAAATGTCATTTTGATTTGATTACTTCAAAAATCTACTTATTGTTTGTCTTCTATGAAATATTAACTATAACAATTTAAAATAACATATTAACACTATATTTGAAGCAATTAACACAACTTGACTTCATCGGCAAGTTTTTTTACTTCTCCGTGCATGTCTTACTTTTGAGTTTGACCCTTATATTGTTTACTTATTACTCTATATATGTCTTGTGTCACGCTTCGAAGTGAAGTGAAATGAAATAAATACGTGTATCGTGTCTTTTTAATACGAGCATGCAAAAATCTATTCAAGTTTTGGTAAAGTGGCCATCATTTTAATAAAATATATCCTTAAAAGCTGAATTAACGTTTAAAATACTTGATATTATTTGACACTGGCTTAATAGTTATAGCTAATCGTCATCAAAAAAGAAGAAGAAGAAATATTACGCCATGGGGTGATACTAAACTTATAAAGATAAAGGATTTTTCCTGTGTATTTTATTCGAAATAGTCTGCTGGTATAGCGCTTTCTCTGTCACATAATTATATACAGATAACAAGGCGAGAAAATATTTTTCGTAGATCACGAAACCAATTACTGGCATGTTTTCATGCTAATTTTATTCGTTAACAGTTTGTATATGTTATAGTACCTATGCAAATGAGGAACGCACGGCCCTTGGGCTGCATGCAGCCTCTGTAGTTTTTTGTGCGACCTTGTGATTCGATTTCAGTGATATTCATTCTTTAAAAAAAATGTTCTTTCCTTATATAAAGATCAAACTTTCTGTTATAAATCACAATACATACTCATTCTATTCATGTTGCTGTTATACAGAATAAGGCCTAGCACAGTGACAGCGGTTAGTATAAGTTCCACATTTTATAAATTAAAAAAAATAAAATAAAAAAACCGTTCATAATATTTATTATTTTTATAAATTCTACCTGTACAATCGTCATTTGAAACTGTATTTAAATATGTTATTTAATAAAATGTATACGGCCTCGTTTGTTATTGCCTTGTTTTACAATGGCCTTTAATGGTAGAAAGGTTCCCCACCTCTCTACGTATAACAGTCGTTTAACTCCGTATATAACATGCAACATCCAACTGCCCCAGAAAAAGGGTAATGTTTTTCAGGCGTATGTATGTATATACATATGTATGTTTATTTCTTTGGCACGCTCTGTAGTTTAAACGGCCTGATGGATTTTAACAAATGAGTTCTCGTTAGTTTCGTCTTGACAGTGAGAGTGACACAGGATATGGTATTTAAATATGAGGTCGATATAAATTATACTTAATATAATTTTATTTATACCAAATTAAATGAATAAGATAATTTTTATAATTTGTACGTCGTCAGTTCACTAAAAAAAAATCGCATAAATATGTAGCTATCTAACTTAGCATATAATCTCACAGAATTTGTATTACATAAATACTAATTTATTAGCTTAAAATAAAGTAAATTGAACCCACACGTAGACATATACGCACACACACAAATGCATACCTTCACACAAATGAATGCCGCATTATGATTTACAAATGATTTGCAATATCTTTTAGTTTTTGTAAACTTTGATTTTTTTGTATACTTTAGTTTATACGTTTTATTATTTATTCATTCATATTTTGTTGTAATATTATATTTAGTAACTCAATTTGCGTAATATAACAAATATATAATAAATGTGATGACATAGAGTTCGATAGTCAATCGATATTTATATATATTTATATAGATCGATTCGATAGTTAGATAGTTCGATAGTCTAGGCGAAATTGCAAACTTATATGTGCTAATGAAGAATTTTTTGCACTCTATTATTTGTTAATCAATAGTTTCACATATTTATTTTTTTTTCATATCGATATAACATTATTGAAAGAAATTAATAAAAATTAAGATGGTAATGAATATTAAGACGACCAATTGGTCAGTGGTGTGGCCCTCCGCCCGCGGAGTCAGTGGTCGCGGGTTCGAACCCCGCATCGAAATAAATGTACGTATGGATTACAAATATTTATTCCGAGTTTGGTAACCCCGCCAATCCGCATTGTTCAAGCGTGGTGGGTTAATGTCTGTTCCTCCAGAAATGGAGAGGCCCGTTGTCAGCAGTGGAACATATATGGGCTAATAAAGAAAAAGATGGTACGTAAAACGCACAGTCGGTGATGATGCAAAGGTTAGCGTGGTTGATGCAAGGGTTAATAACTGTCTTTTGTTTAACACTCGGCTCGCGTAATCAATCATTATCAGAGTACAAAATGTTACGTATTCAACTTCCTTTACACGTGTATGCATGCGTCTTTGTTGAATCACGCGCTTATCAACACATCCACACTTATCACTTTCTTCATACAAGCTTGCCGGTTAAGGGTATCCTTGACCTGGCCTTTCTTAAAAACTTTGGCAATTTGGTCAAGGTATGTTCTCCTTGGTTGTCCCCTACCGACCCTTTCATCCACATCCGCAACGTAAATTTCTTTTATTAATCGTCTTTCATCCGTCATTTCTCATAAAATATATTTGGCAGTCCAAATATGATTTGTGAGACCCAATATAATTTTATTTACAACACTAAATCAATCATCGAATGGTTCTGCGTAGCAAATTTCCCATCTTGTTTACAATTTGATGTTACAAATGATTATGTTTATCTTCAGACATTGCAAGTTTTTTCGACGTCTCAGTCTTAAATAGTTATTAGTTTCAAGGTCACGAAGCTCCGTTTCATTCGCTTGTACGGTACAAATAGCCTAATGCTCCCTTTTCCTGACTTTTACGACCACGTGAAAAGAGGGGTGATTCTGCATCACCTGGCGTGTTGCCATCGCAGGCAAACGGCCTTTATGTCATCTCAATGTCGGCTTCAAAAGCAAAATATGTTCCGTAGAAAGTTCAATGCGTCCGTATTTTTGGCTGCCAATGTCGCTATAGTGACCTAAATTTCATGGTTTTCGAAGACAGTCCGCTTTTTTCCGAATGTGTGATATCTTTCTTCCTTAACTTTTCACACAAGTTTGGGATGTGTTACGAAACAGTATTTTTTGTTATATTAATTTATAATTTGAAAAATCTACTATATATTATAAAAAGATTAGATTTTTTGCAGAATTATATAATAAAATTTGGGTTTGAAATCAACACACACACAGAACACACGCAATAAATAACAAATAACATCCGAAATGATATTCTCTAATTAAAATATCATTTTTTTAATTTCCATTTGCTAATTTCACTTTGTAGCCAAATAGAAATTTATATTAGGTACGACATTTGTAACTGGCAGAGTACAAGGCTTCCGACACTTCATTTCACTTATAAAAAGAAAACAGATTATATGAAACATGACTTCATTCATGTTCACTCAGAGCACGTGATTTTCGACAAAAAAATCATCGGCTAATATTTTTTATATGAGAATTTCTACCTATCAGAATCCCCTCTGAGAAAATAAATTAGAAGTTAAAACTAGTTTCCTTAATGAATTTGTAATCCAAATACTAGTACCACCACTTTGATTAAGAACTTGTTATATTTATTAGTAAATTAACGTGTCCGAAATTCAGTTACATAGAAATGGTCAACCTAACATGTTCTTCACGCGTGTTTGTTCCTTTTGCTTTTATGTTTTAGCGATATCAGTCTACACTTTCCCTTTGTTTTATTAAATAAAACTGCATTATTGCATTTTTTTGTATACATTAATTATCATCATTGGCGTTCTGTCAGAATCAATCATTTGCGAAATCACCCTACTTTTTATGTCTGAAAACAATTTTCAAATTAACTATGCCTCACGACGAAATCATTATACAATTTAACAGAATACATCGAGCAACACGAGCCTTGGAATTCTGAACAGACGACATTGTTTTCCATAAAATATTTCTTTAAATAAACTTTTACAATTTCAATTAAGCACACATTACCAGGTTTGCAAGCCAATAGCGCATATAATCGGCCTAAATCGCAAGTTCATATGAGAGAAACTGATTTTCTTTCTTAGTTTTAAGTTTTTTTAAACCATTGTTACATTAGATACAAATAGAGGTATTGTTTGAAGTAAATACGAAGTTTTCTATCGGATGATACAATTTAAGATTATCCGTTAAATGGCATAAAAACTGAAAAATGAGTTTTTATTCCATTTATGAATTCTGATGATTAGGCTGACGATATAAATAACAACCCAAATGGGTGCAGTGGTAAATTGTTTACTTTCAATCCTGTATAGTGTCTTCAAGACGTAATAGGTATATATGTATGTATACAAATCACTAAAAACCCATAAACGAATCTTTGACCGATTTTTAGACCCTTTGTTGAATATCATTGAGCTATCAACAGAAATGGAATTAAAGGAATATGCTAGAATTGTCCCGATTCCAGACAAAGCAAAACAATCGTCTGATACAATGGAGTAATAAAGTGTCTTTACATCGATCGAGCGAAGAGCGTCTGAGGTGCAATGAATGTGCATTGTCAAATAATTTTGTGAATAATAGCGCAAGCGGCCATTTTGTTTTTGTTTAGAATAGATAGGTCATTTATTGGCAGGCATCTAACACTGCCCATAGACATCTGCAATACAAAGGGTTGGCAATAAGCCTTGGGAGAACAAAGAAGTAGTGGGAAAGAAGTTAATAAAGGAAGGGGAAAGGAATTGGGTCTCCAGATTGCATACGTAGAAAATACGCTAACTCAGAATAGTTCTAGCACTTAACGCCGATATTCTGTTAGGATACGGTACTTCCCCAATCGAACCGGCTCATTGTGCTTCTATGGCTCTGTGTTCAGCTAGATGAATGGCGATTCAGTACGGTGCATTTTTCGGTGTTAAGTATCATTATTTTGAGATTTGAGTCAGTTGCGTATTGGGATAGAATCTCACACCGGTGAAAAGAAATAGTAGTGAGGTTGAAAAATAAGCGATGTGACGCATATCGCTCGGAGTAAAACCATCGCATCGTAGTATTTGGAGCAATACGCCTCAGTTGGCTTCCATCCGACGCGACGGTGCCACGCGTCGCTTTATCTTTGTAAACAAAGACATTGTTCGCGTATTGTTCTGCTGCAACTGAAAAGTGAAAACTTATCGAATACATATACAAAACTATCAGTGATTCGTATTCATGCGTTCACGTGAAATCATTAGTGATTATCTCCATAATTATAAACGTATAAATATAATTATATATTTCATAAGACCATTTTAAAAATGTTAAATTCACTCAATTTCACCATTTTATGGACAGTAGGTACATCACCTGTCATTACGCCTCTAATTCGCCATTATATTCATCCAACGGTTGACTGGAAGAAATCGCTATTAGCGATAAGATCGTCCTTTGTATACACATAATAATATAATTAATTATTGTATGGCTTTGTTTCTATCTATCGTATAAATAAGTTGATACTCTGTGATTAATATTATTATCATATACAATAGTTAGTGTGTAAATTCATATATAATTAAGCACCAATAGGTAAATTGGTAAAGTAAATTGATTTTACAATTCGTTTATTGTTGTAAGTACATTTACTAGCACAAGCTTTAACGTAATTGGCTTAAAATGTTTAATAAAAACTCAAATAATATCAAAAGCATTGTTATTCTTTCGTAAAAATATTTACGAATTCAATTATTTAAAATTTTAAAACCATTTCCTATATTGTCTAAAATATTTAATAGTTTGATTCTTTATGAGTTTTATGTGGGTAGTACTACTATTACAAGCAACTTAGGGGTATTAGAAACAATATAATTCTACATTATACGTATTTTATCAGATCACGCTTCTATAGTAAATGATTTTACGCGAAACGTAAAATTAAAATAGTCACGCTTACTAACTTTTTGTTATTAAAGCAGTTTCTTGTTGAAAATACATGTATAAATAATTAGTGTACTCATGTTCCACAACTTCCTACTAGAGTTACCTTTCGAATTTTACCACAGCGTTTTAATTAAATAAGAAACTTGCGAAACTTATATATGACTTGTATGTGCTGTGAGGTTATACTCGTGTTTTTGTCCATCCACCAAAAAGAGGGTCGCAAGCTAAGCAAATTGACAACTAAATTAAATCTAACCCGAAGTAATGGTATCGTAAAACGAAGTCACTGACCCGCGCATTGTATATTTATAAGGAACAGTGAAAACTAAATTATGCGATTTGAAAGTGGTAGAGCCACGTTGCAAACGAAAACTTTGTCAAGAATGGCATATTATTTGTCTGTAACATGAATGAGCCGGCTCGCCCGGGGAAGTACCACACTCCCGCAGAAAACCGGCGTCTAAGTGGTAGCTTAGCTACCGCGCTTCGTCCGGTGAGGAGGCCCCACCCACTCCCTCCCATAATGTCACTTAAAGGCTGGCAACGCTTCTGCACTGCCTATGGCACTGCGGATGTTTATGGGCGGCGTTCGTTCGTGCGGGTGCGCACAAACTTTTCAAAACTTGCGCAGTCCTTTCTGTATTCTGCGTATAATGGGGTTAAACACCATTTTTTATTTCATTCACATTTCATTGGGTCACAAATTATATTGTCATTAAAGGTTGACGGACAGAGAATGCCTTCCTGCATTAAGTCCATCTTTGAACTAGAATTTGTACATAAATTGTAAATAAAATTGTCTTTCATAAGAATATAAACAGATATGACCGATATAATAAAAAATCCTTTCTTGATCTTGTTGTGTTTATCTCATTTTTTAAAAAAAATTAAAAGTATTTATTTTCAAAGGAATATCTTGAAACTTAGGCGTAGGCATCATTTTTCACATTTGCACACTTTTACATACGTTTAGTAAATGATTGCTCCCATATACGTTTTGTACCTCATAGTCAGCGAGAGAATTAGAGAGGACATTGAATATATGTTTGTATATATTAAAAATAAATAATAATATTTTTTTTAAACATGCATCAATAAGGAAATTAAATACATAAATGTTAGTAAATACATATTGTAATAATAGCATAATTATTTTATATCTGCCTAAATAATACCACAATAATGAAATTAATAGTAAATATATTAATTGGTTGGGCTTTCGCTTGCAATGTAATACTGAAGGGTACAGTTAGCTTTCTTGAAGTTAGAAGATAGTTAGAAGATCCATTAATTACGTAAGATATATTTCTTCAATTTAAACCCCTCCCCACCCCTTGGTGATATTAATACAAAGTACTATAGCAAAATTATAAAATTTGTGTTTATTATTATTGTAAATTTTGTTTAGTATAATGTTTTAGTATAATATAATAAAATCAAAATTATGAAGATTTTTTTAAATCTCTATTCTTTTAGTTTTTGAAGTATTGTATATCCCCCTAAACTATTAAATGAGATTTGTTGGTGTTTAACTGGAATCATCCTACCAATTTGAGTTCATGTAAGTAATGGATGCCTCTTAGCGTTACTAGCATTTTTAAGTATTAGTGCTTAACATTTGTTATCGTCAATTCCTCTACATATACTTAATATATATTTTTTGTATTAATTTCATTCGATATTAAGCCACAAATATTCGCATGTCGCGAATTCATATCGCGTATATATGTGGTATCGCACAATATTTATTCGTAAAACTAAGATTTTAATCTATAACCTTTGACTTTGTATTTGGGACGCTAACCAACCGTACATGCGGTCATTTTCATTTTTTGAGCTAAACGATTATCATTTACTACATCTGGTCTTTAAACATACATGCAGTCCCTTTTAAGTCATCGATTCTCATATATTACCGTAAAAGTTATAATTTTTTTTAAATTACCTAAAAAGTTATGTCTTTATTTCAATTTACTCTGACTTTTATCACCTGAACCTTATGTAAGTCAAATTTAATTAATTTTTTTCCTTTGATCGTATGGTTAAATAATAAAGTCTAATTAAATATTCAACGTTTCGATTTGATTGTAAGGAGTTTTTCACGTAGCGAAGTAGTTTATATGTCAAATGTTAATAAGATTCTGCTTTTGTATAGACATGAACGTTTGCTATCAAGTATTTAAAATGCTACTTAATAATTAGTCAATTCTAAACGGGACAATATTGACGTGTGTATTTGGTAGTAGCGATTCAAATATGTATTTGGTTCCATTTATTTGTAACTTTATAAAAAATAAACAAATCGTGTGAGATCACGTGGACATTTTCACCTTTAAAAAAGAAGTTACGCAATAGTTTTCTAATGTCTCAGTTCCTGAACTAAATTAAACCTCATCATGCATTATTATTATTCGTTACTTTCCTCTTAATGCTGCAATATTCAAAGTTAATAATATTTACAATTTAGGCAGATTCTCGAGAAGTGTTCAAACTTGGCGTAAGTCCAAAATAAAGTGACTCTGTTACAATGTTCCTAAACGAGAAGTGTTTAAAACTCGAACAAAATGTCGTGAGGAAGTGACAACGCGTCAAAATGTCTCCAGACAAACGCAAAAGGAGGATCCCAGTGTGTGATACAACCTCTAGGACTCGCAACTTTTATTTTTAACCTTATGTTAAGGCCTGATCTCAGTATTTAAGTGCTCAATTTATATAGACTGATTTTACCACTATGATCACGTTGAAAAAGCTATACGGCGACGAGTTGTTGCGCCTAGCGTTAGTTCTAAGTCTTCTCAAGTCGAATCCGGATGAATATTTAGAGAACGAAAGTCAACAATTGCTTGCTGGGCTACACATATCAAACGGCTCCGATTGGTCCTTCGAGCCGGAAGCGAGAACCCTGATTCGCCCGAGGTACGTACATCCAAAGTCGCTAGACAACATTTTGATTAACTACGAGCGACAACTGTTTGAAGAACTGAACTCCCTTGGACGATACACTGATATCGATAATTACAATTCCCGGATACGAAGTAACAGAACAATACTTCATACATATTTAGTGAATAACGTTTCAACGGACACAGTCGCACCCGTTCTCGCTCCGGCGTCGGTCGCGGACGCGGAGCAAGATGCGGTATCCGCTGATGATAATGTAGCTCAAGAAGTCAAGGTTACAGAAGAGGAGGAGGAAAATATCCAACCGGACGCTGTTGTAACACTGTCGTCAGATTTTTTCTCTAACAGATCAGAATCGGATATATTCGCAGAAATTGCGTCACGATCTTTTGACGTCAACGATTTCCTAATTCAACCTAACGCAATGCAGATTAAAAAAGAGCCTGAAGAATCTCCAGATTCAGATTTACGAATGGATGTCATGATGAAAGTGGAGAGGGAAGACCATGCCGACTTGTACAGCGACAACGCAAATGATGATTTCGTGCCTTATTTTAACGCTAAAGCTGAGAAGTATAGAATGGATGAGCCCCATTCTGTATTCGACCAGAATTTGGCGGATCTCCAAGATTACAACGAAATGTTTGAAGACTTAAAAGAACTTAAAAGCGAATTAGATTTAGATATTAAGCAGCAACAGGAAAATCTTGAACAATATCTCCTAGAAAACACTCCATTAGATACTGAAGTTTACGAATTGGCTCCAATGTTTGAAGAGGAACTGGTGTTAGATGTAAAAAGGGAGCGAGCTAGCACTAGTTTTACTTCCGCGAGTTCGAGTGGTGTGAGTGAGATGGATACGTTTTCAGTTAAGGATATCCCCGATGTGAAGTTGGAACCAGATGAAGGCCACCACACTGGAGACGAGCTGACTCAAGAGGTAAGTAATAATGTTTATGAACGAATACATTATAAATTATTGATTATTATAATTAGGATTACATGTATTTTTATATGGAAGAGATAGGTAAACGAGCAAGTGGATCTATCAGATTAGAGTGATTACCCGTTGGGTGAAATACGTCACGCTATTTATATAAATACGTCATTGATATTGAGACGAAAATATATTTGTAACAATGTTAATGTGTTTACCAATACGGAATGAGTACATTTATCATATCTAATATAACAGAAAAATAAAGCCGCGGGCAAAAGCTAATATAATATACTTCTACAGCACGAGAAGAAATTGTGGCGTAGAAATATTATATATATATATATATATATATATATATATATATATATATATATATATTAGGTGTACAAATAAGTTTCCGCGGTTTTTTATAAAAAATTAGGAATTTATTGTAAAGGAAAAGTACATTACGTTTTATTCAAAGTATTTTCCATCATTTGCCACTACTTTTCCCCATCTTTCTGGCAACATTCGGATACCCCGTCGAAAAAACTCTTCATCTTTTGACGCTATCCACAAATCTACCCAATTTTTAGTGTCTTCATATGATGTGAAGCGCTGCTCAGACAGACCATATGCCATCGACCGGAACAGGTGATAATCAGAAGGGGCTAAGTCTGGTGAATACGGCGGGTGGGGTAAAACTTCCCAGTTGAGTGTTTCCAAGTATGTTTTTACCGGCGCCGCAACATGTGGACGAGCATTATCGTGTAAAAGAATAATTTTGTCGTGTCTGGAGTAGTAATGGGCGCGTTTTTCCTTAAGTGCCCGACTCAATCTCATCAATTGTGTTCGGTAGAGAGCTCCAGTAATGGTTTCGTTTGGTTTCAGCAATTCATAATACACGACACCAAGCTGATCCCACCAAATACACAGCATGAGTTTTTTTCCATGAATATTCGGCTTAGCTGTCGATGTTGATGGTTCGCCGGGCTTAACCCATGACTTTCTCTTCTTTGGATTATCGTAGTGAATCCATTTTTCGTCACCAGTGACTATACGATGCAAAAAACTCTTTTTTTTATTCCTGGCAAGCAGCATTTCACTCATGCATAATCGGCGTTCAACGTCTCTCGGCTTTAGTTCATATGGAACCCAATTTCCTTGTTTTTGAATCATTCCTAACGATTTTAAACGATGTGAAATTGCTTGTTGAGTCACTTGTAGAGTAAGTGCAAGTTCTTTTTGCGTTTGGGACGAATCTTCCTCCAATAGTACTTCTAATTCCATGTCTTCGTACACTTTCGGCCTTCCACTGCGTTCTTTGTCTTTAACGTCAAACTCACCGTTCTTAAACTTTTGAAACCATTCCTGACAACTTCTCTCACTTAAAGCAGCTTCACCATATGCTTCTAGAAGCAATCGATGCGCCTCAGCTGCAGATTTTTTCACATTAAAGAAGTAAATCAAAAGTTCCCGCAAATGATGCTTATTCGGAATAAAACTTGACATTTTTGCACGAAAAAAATTACGTGATGCTGATACGGAATCACTAGTACTTTAAGGTTATGGTGTTGCCAGATGACTAAACTTGGGATATTACGTTTTACATCTGACAATTTCTCCATAACCTTCTGGTGGGGCCATCTTTTGACAAACCGCGGAAACTTATTTGTACACCTAATATATATATATATATATATATATATATATATATATATATATATATATATATATATATATATATATATATATAAATTTTAGATAATTTTCAATTTTTGGTAGATACTTCGAGGGCTAGATATTAGCAATAACGTAACCCAAATCACTATCACTTAGGACAATGTACTTGTGTCCTTAACTTTACAAATGTCAAGATATGTATGTATTCATATTTGTATACTTGTGAATTCTGTTTGAAAAAGAATGGTTGAAGCACATTGTAATTGTTAAGTCCCCACGCCTTAACATTTGACCGGGAGCTGAAGTTACCGCATGCATAATAAAACTATGTACGTATAATAAGATCGATAATATGTTCGGTATATAAGAACGGTCTGTACTCGTACCAGCCACAGTGAATAAAGTTGAAAAAAATAAAAAACCGAAATTGCTAACTAACTTTTTAAGCCTTAAGAATGCTATTTATGGGTAATATGACTTGTTTTGTATCCCTTAACATATAATTATGTCTAGGAGACGTCGATATATTCATGTGGAATTGTAGACTTTGACGTTTTCGAGACGTCCAGAACTGTCTCCGACGATCGCTGGGCAGTATATTCTTAAATAACTCAATTATTTCACACCTTAAGTATCTCTTTTACATTACATTTTTATTTTTCGCACGCATCAAATATACTGTTGGGACGATAAGGTGTGATTGTTACCCCTTCCCGATTTACATAAAATTTATATATTAATTACCTTAGATTATCCAGAATCGATATTTGAAAGATTTAATGAATACCATTTGTGTATATATATATATATATATATATATATATATATATATATATATATATATATATATATACATCGTCCAATCATATTCCGAGTTGGTAGATCCAATTTATGTACCATCAGAACATAGTTAGAACACCTTATCCAGTCAATCGTATTAGTATTTTGTGTTCTTTGATCCGCCTCGGACAAAAGGTTGGGTTAATGTCCCTTGCTCTAGAAATGGTAGACCCCGTGCTCTGTGGGACATAGACAGCTGTAAAAAGATCATTCTATTGAGATACAATACCAAATGATAAGAAGCAAATTGGCAAAACTTTAAATGTATTTTTTTATGGGATATAAGTAGTAGATTAAAGCAACCAACGCTACCCATAGATAGCCGCAACATCATAGGCAGTACAAATGCGCTGCCTGCCTTTGAGATATGAGTAGACTTGTTTTTTGAAGGTTCCAATGTCGTATGGCTTCAGAAATAAGGCTAAAGGCAGCTGGTTCCATAGAGTGGTGGTGCGTGGAAAGAAGTTTCTAAAAATCGCACCGTACTGGATTGCTTCTCATCCAGTTGGTGGGGATAATTTTTTTCCTTTCAGTGAGTTGAGTTATTGTTTTGTATTGAACAAATTCAAAATTTCGAATTTGCAAATGGCGGTTTTATTCAGACGATTATTGTGTACGTGAACACAACCAGTGCATTTAAATATTTTTGTTTACTCTTTAAACTCGTGTTATTTGCAATTTTCATAAAACAGCTGTGCGCTTCCACTTCGCATCGTGAGTCACGCCGCAAGGCTGCGCGGACAGTATTCAGGTCACACGAGACGGCCATGTGCATGTCTCTAGATGGACAAATCCCGATTTGTCTGTAGTACCGACATGTGCACGCTGTGACCGATTACGGTTAGATTGGTCAGCCTAAAAGGGGATTGCGTGTTTGTTGTAACGTTAAATTTATAGGTTGAAAGCATTGTGCTTTCACTGTTAAAAAAACAAATCCGCCTGAATCAAAATACTCGATGTAATAGGCAAAAATTGCGAATACGAAATTTTGGATTTGCTCAATACAAAACAATAACTCAACTCACTGAAAAGAAAAAAATTATCCCCACCATCTGGATGAGCGGCGATCCAGTACGGTGCGTTTTTTAGAAACTTCTTTCCACGCACCACCACTCTATGAAACCAGCTGCCTTCAGCGATATTTCGAAACCGATACAAAATTGAAACTTTCAAAAAACAAACGATACGACATTGGAACCTTTAAAATCAAGCCTGCACATACCTGAAAGATCGGCAACGCTTCCGTAATAGGTATTTCGTAATACAGTCGAGGAGGTCTATGGGCGATCAGGCGATACGCGCATGCTTGTTTTCCTCACAATCCATCAATTACTCCAGAATACTCTGAACCTTCAACTAGCACTGAGAGAGGCACCCACCTCCCACGAAAAGGAAGAATATGAGAATTATTCACTGCAGATAGACCATCTTAATGTTACAATCACCAGAGATATTGAACGATTCTCCAGGCGTTTAGGAATATTTTATAAAATAATAAATAAATAATGTTAACAGGAAGGGTTGTTGGGTATATGTATAGTTCATTATAATATTTATTATCTGTGGCTGCGACCACGACTGTTCTGTGAGACAGGAAAAACTAGTTCGCGCTAAACTGGCTTGTTTCACTTGTCCCCGTATACAACACCTTCCTATACCGTAAAAAACGACTTGTTTATATACATACGAGCTCGTACTAGCTGAACCGGCAAGCTTTGTTTTTTGCCTAGTAAAAAATAAAAAAATAACTTATGGAGAGAGCCACCCTTATCACCTAGCTGTATAATAAATAGTTAATGACCTACTCTACGACTACTATTTTTATTTGTTCATAATATAAAAATAATACAGACCTACCAAATATACGAAAAAAATTCATAAAAATCTGTCAAACCGTTTCGGAGGAGTTCGATAACTAACACTGTGACACGAGATTTTTATATATTAGATATCGGAGAATTAAAACAAATGTGGTGTGGGACGCCGCACAGCCAGATAGAGTGATAATGTACGCAGGACGACTGGCAGGAACTGGATGCGTGTTTTTTATGACATAGCCCATAAGTTCCCAACCTTTTATGATCTACCGCACCCTTTTCAAGAAAAAATGTTTATTTACGCCATAATAATAAGATAAACATTTTAGACGGCTAGATGAAATGTTTTTTCATTAACATACCTCTAATAATACCTCTGGTATTTCATAACGCCCCCCCTATATGTCTTTGGACCCGCTAGCGTCCCCACAAAAAGCTCCAGCGCCCACTGCCCTCGTTGAGAACCTATGGTATAGTCCAAGATTGAGTATGGTGGTACGTCATATAGGCGGCTAATATCCAGTTGTCGGGAAAGCGAAGTCAAACGTGGCATTGACGTGAATCAAACGGCTGTTATTAGTCTATTAACATTACTAAAATATTTGGTTACTCTAACACATTGAAGATGATTGCAATAATGAAATAGTATGAAAATAGTACAATGTAAACAACCCATAATAATCTAATTGCGTTTGAATTTTGTTTTCTCAACCTTAGCTGAGCTAAACTGAGATCAAATCTTTCAAAGGCAAAGGTCGGTGTAATCGATTCTCCTCTCCTGCATCGGTATAAATATTTGAACGGTTTACAGGTGTTTGTCGATTTCATGTGATGCAATCCGCGATTTACAGCATTCTAATTATAAAATTACGGGTCTGAATTGTGCACTTTAAAAATGCTACTCGTAGAATTATATCTGAGGTATTAATTACAGGTCTGATAACGTAAGTAATTTGCCAATAACCGCTCTAAAATAAGCCAAAAACATTTCGAACCGTGAAACTTTTGTCGGTATTTGATATTAAAAATGCTGCTGAACGCCCCTTAAGGTCTAGACGTCGGATAATGTAGTGTATCGGAAATTCAGGCCCCTGTTTTGGAGTCATTGACTCCACAAATTTAGGGACAAATCGATATTTTAAAGAAAGGGTATCTATTTCATCTCGTTTCCTATATTTGATTTTATTTACCCGGTTTACGGCGTTTTTTGTAATTTTTATTAAAATTAAAACAATGGGTACTATGATGGTAAACAGAGCAGCAGGTACGTTTATGATGAAAGCATTGGTCCACTACTAAGAATCTATTCATTTTACCTTTGTACTCATCATAAAAGATAAAATAAATAGATTCTTAGTAGTGGACGAGTCAAAGTGGAATTAAGTGTAAACTAGCTGAAAATTACCCATCTCTTTTCTTCTTCTAACAGTGTCTCTCTGACTAGCGAAGGTTGATAGCCAATTCAACATAATCCCTGTCGTTTTCCTAATATTGACTAGCAAAAAGACTTCCTTCTCCAACTAACCCATCTTTTGCCCGCAACTTTTCCTCATCATTTCCAACATTGCCGCATTGTAAAAAAAAAGAAGAAAAATACTTGAAAAGGAGATACCTGACCACAAATGTCCAAAAGAACCTCATTAAGACAAAAAAAGGGAAGCGTCATAGGACGCTTGGTAGATGTGAGACATTGACGAAGGATCGGTCTCTACCGTATACTCACGGCAACGTGTAAGTGACCCTGTATAGAGTCAAGTGGAAGGCAGCGTAGTCTGAATCGAGATGACTCCTCGGTCTACGATTTCACTTCCATACCCCGCAATAGAATGTTTCTCATCAAAAAGCTTGACTATTAGCGGACTGACGTTGATCAAATTAAATGTAATTTCTTTTGTCTAAAATGAGGAATTTAAATTTGAGAAAAAGATATATATATATATAATTTTTGTTTGCGGTTATTGCGGGCGAAGGCGGTCGGTCTGTGCATAAATTGCTAAAATTTATGTGTCTGCGGTGATTTATGTGGTGATACATACTGATGCTAGATTTATGATAGACACGTGGCGTATCTATTTTCTTGTTGTTCTACACGGGGCTAGGGTACTACAATGTTGCAATAATATCTACGTATATTATTAACGACTTCGTAATTGTCTCAGTGGTACAGTGAACACTTTCGGAGAAACAAACAACACGAATAGCGGGATTCGTTCCCGCATCGCCATAAATATATACAGATACTCATTACTAGTCTAGGTATCCTGCTAATTCTCACGGTGGGTTAATGCTTATTCCCCAAGAAATGCGGAGGCTGTGTGCTCAGCAGTAGTACATATATAAGCTGTACACGGTTAAAAAGTATCATAGTTGGTCCCTATAGAATACTTTACTACATCAACTTATTGTTACATATAAAAAGGCAACTTCTTTCCACGCACATATCTGCCTGATCTGCCTATCAAAGGCCAGTAACGCGTATAGTATTGCAAATACGTACGCCCCTTGTGGTCATTTATTGTCGCTTTTTTCAAATCCTACTATGAGTTCACACTCTCTCTTTCTCTCTCTATATATATATATATATATATATATATATATATATATATATATATATATATATATATATATATATATATATATATATATATATATATATATATATATATATATATATATAAATCTTAATATACACCAATGCTTATAGTGTTTATAGTGCAATACTATACCCTGCAATGTCTATAGTGTTGCAAATGTCTGTACATTTGCAGCATTTCCCTTAGAAAGCGGTACAGTAACATTTAAAAAAACTTAACACGTTTATTTAGTTCAAATCAACTGTATTTTTGAAGTAGTCCCTGTTTAAAATAATTACTTACAATATCTTAACACATTACATATTATTACATACACATTCAATATTATTCTTTCTTTATTATAAAAATGTATTAACCTCGGCATTAAAATTTTATTTTGACCGTGCTAAAGGAAAATCAAATCTACACCTTATCTTAGTTAAGAACAAAAAAATGGTGTTATTGTTTAAAACCTTATGTTTTCACTACAGTCAATTATCATTACTATTTTCAGAGTGATACGGTATATATTTCTTCGTGGAAATACTTCGCTTTTGGTTTTCAAAATCTATTTTCGTTCACATAATTAGTATGCTTGTTTAACATTATTTTAGTACATTACTATAACCTTGCATTGCCTTGACCGTTCTTGACCTTGTGCATAAACGTAAACCAGGATAGATTGTCTTTAAAAATGTATTAATTTCGATATAGCGCCATCTATTGCACATTTTCAAAAGACGCCCTAATCCTACAATAATTGAACGTTTGTCGTATAATTTAAACCTTATCAAAGTCTTTATCATGTTTTATTAATTAAATTAATTGCGAAGAACCAAACTGCTAATGCAAATAATTTTACGTAATAATATTTCTTTGTTTGTGGTCTCCTAATTATTATACATTTAGTTTTTATTTTATTTACATTCATGGTGTTTAAAATTATAGAAAAAAATATTCAACATATATTTTATTTGTACACCGTTCATTTTCTTTTATTTATTGTAAAATTGATTAAAATAATTTTCAATATAAATTATTACAAGATATCTAATGCCATCTCTCGTCGAATAGCTGAAAACACAAAAATTAATATTAGCGCCATCTGGCAAGGTTGAACACTTTTGTGTTATTTAGATTTCAATCTATTTCTTCAGGTCTCGTTAATGGTGCTAGATGGCGCTTTAAAAGCTTGTTACCTAATTTATAGTAATAGTGGTCCCCCAGGGCAGCTGCTTGTCACCTGTCCTGTATGCCGCGTACACTAATGATATCCCCACCCTGGAAGGTCGGCTGCAATGGTGGGAAACCGACGTCATGTTGGCATTGTACGCCGATGACAGCGCTTTCTTCGCGTCGTCTTGTTCGGTCCATATGGCAGCACAGAAGCTGCAGAGGCTGCTGGATCTGCTACCCGAGTGGCTGGACACATGGCGAATGTCTGTCAACGTTGGGAAGACATGCGCCATTGTGACCGGCCACGGTAAACTACCAAGACCACTTAAGCTTCGGGGGCAGAATGTACGTTGGGAGACCACAGTAACGTACCTCGGAGTCCGCATCGACCGCACGCTGCGGCTCACCACACAGGTAACACACGTGGTGAATAGCGCGAAAGCCGCGCGTACGGTCCTTCGACCTATATTAACATCAACCCGCATACCCGTGCGTACGAAGCTGTTGGTCTATAAGGCCTACGTTCGCTCCCGACTGACCTATGCTGCGCCGGCCTGGTGGTCTTTGATATCAGCAACCCAGCGCAAACGCGTTCAGATCCAGCAGAATCTGTCTCTGCGCGCCATCGTGGGGGCGGCTCGCTATGTGCGTAACGACGTTATAGCGAGGGACCTCAGGGTGGAGAGCATCCATGAGTTTGTGGTCCGGTTGGCTCGGAAGATGTTCGACCGAGCCGACAATGGACCACACCCACACCTTAATAATGTTGCTCCCCTTCACGCTCGCCCACCTCAGGGACGTCCACTCCCACGCGAAATCCTCCTGTCGCCTCTTGGCTCCCGCGACGGAAGAGGGCCAGCGACGGACCCAACGTAGGAATAGGTTCAGCCATATCTCGACGACGCGAAGTCGTTAAAGGACGCCCAAAAGCCGCTAGGAATAGCGGCACCTAAGACCGGGGGGCGGTTGCCCCATTGAGTTGCTGCACGAGCAGTGGGGTTCATCCCCGAGGCTCGATCTCACACCTCTGCGCGGGGTGTGGACGTCCCCGATTGAAATTATAGTAATAGTGATGGAGTAAGTGTTGTTGCGAATGAAATACACTATTTTCATATGAAATATATAACAAAAAAAAATACAAGCGGATATTTAGATTTTACTGTTATGATTATTATTTAATACTAAGCCGATAATTACTTTTATAGCACAAGTTTTATTAAACTTTTGTATTTTGTAATGTTGTAATTTTTTTGCGTTTATGCCATAGCAACAAAGTTTGTGCACTCATGAAATATTATTTAATCATCTTATAATGTATGAATTAAGTAATATGTAATGAATTAAGTTGAGAAAAATATTTCAAAATAATCTTTACCAATTGCACGTTATATAAGTCTTCCTTCTCTAAATATGCGTTTTAAAGAATACCTCCAAAAATACCAACTTAACAGGACCAAAAAACTACACAGTTTAATTGAAATCTTATAATAGGTTACAATAAGCCAAAAAAATTATGAAAAGTTCTATTTTTTTAATTATGCTTGTTATCTTTACAACTTCTTGAGTTCTTTTTTTTATAAATATAATATATTGTAGATTGACAAACGGGCATGCGAGTCACCTGATGATAAGTGATCACCGCCGCCCATAGAAATCAGCAAGGCCGGAAACGTCGCAGGTGCGTTGTCAGGTTTTTCAAGATTAGTGGGCCTGTAAATTGTGGACTCACTGAACTATATAAGGCACAATAGGATAGAAAGAGCGATACTAGTACAATTCTGTGCATTGTAGTTTATACGGATAGGTCAACAGTAGTGATGATCATAGAACGTTTTGCGAATTGAAATATATACATAATATAACAGAATAAGTGAAATTTCGCGAGTAGCTTAGATGTATGTAATTACTTCAGGTAATAGTTAGGAATTTTCGAATGACGACATAAATTACTTATTGATCAGTTTACTGCCTTTGGAATCAGCTTATTTAAAAAGAAATATTTCAAGAGTGGATATTCCCTTTCGAATTCGCCTTGGTGGGTTCAGTCTCCTGGAAGTCGGAAGCCCTGTGCCAATTACTGGGACATTTATGTGCTGTTAAAAATCTTCAGACAAGGCAACCACGGAAATTGATATATAACTAAAATGTTTGATTTCAGTTTAATATAAATGAATCGTAAGATGATAGCACAAAAATAGTTTTTGTTTTCAGTATGAAACTAATTTGAGTAGGAAATTAAATCACAGACATTACTATAAGACTATAAATAAAAATGTAAAAGTAGGTAGGTACTCATATGAAAGCCTGTTTCTTTACAATAATTTATTCCAATCCATCCAGCTGTGAAATAAATGCAATCAAGTATCCCTCTGCGGCCATACTTGATTGGCGGCAAAACACATCCCACACGACGCAAAGGATATTCTTCCTTAACATCTTTGAAATGTAGTGTAAATTCGTTTATCATTAATGATGGATTAGACTTTCCGATTCTATTGCAGTCAAGTACCCGTGAATCAAATTTTGTTTTTATTTTTTATAATTATTCAATGTAAATTTGACTTTAAATTAAGGATCTAAGGTATGGTTTACAGTGGTGATTAAATTTTTTTTTCTCGTCCGAGCTGTCTTGTGTATTCTATGCCTGTGATTAGTTATTAACTTTAAATTACGTCAATTAAAGATGGCGGTTGTATATACCCATCAAATTGAAACGGGATTAGCTTGAAAACTATATATATATGCTTTTTTATTTCTATGACATTTTATATGATTTTCATGATATTTTATTTGAGCATTCATATTATATTAATGTTTTCAATCGACGTGTTTCTGTATAGTTCCCGGTGTAGGACAAAGCCAATCAATTTCCTCACCTAGTTATCGTATGATGCGACTATGAGAGCAAATCCCACTGCTGGACATGTACTTTTCATTTCTGGAGGGTCGGATATCCAATCCGTCCAAAGCGGATTGGCGGGGTTACCAGACTCGGAATAAATAAGTGTAGGCCATACATATATTTATTCCGATTCGGGGATCGAACCCGTTGCCATAGACTCCGTAGATGACAATAGCTCTACCACTGAGCTTCTTATATTATTCTCTATATATGCCGAAAAGAAATTATTTCACCTAATAATATAGCTGCGAAAACCCCTATATTTTTTGTGGTAAAGGAAGCCATACTAGCAAGCGTGTCTGTCACTTGAAAGAAAACAGTCAACGTCTCCCATAGACATCCGCAACACCATAGACGTTACAGATGCGTTGTCCGCCTTTGAGTTACGCGTACGCTTGTTGAAAGTTCCAATGCCGTATCCGTTTTGAAATACCGCTGAAGGTAGTTTCTTCCACACAGTGGTGGTGCGTGGAAAGAAGTTGACTTTTTATGTGTAACTTTAAGTATAAGTAATTAATTTTTTTTTATTGTTATTATTTACGAGCAGTAACCTGTTTAAAAGTTCCTAATACACTTCCTGCATTGCCACGTTGGATAACGATGGAAATCTTTTGGATAAGATGGTGTACACGTTGACATTGAGTTGATGTTGAAAGTTGCTAGCCATATGATACATCTTAATCGTGTATATACAGCCCATATTGATAATAATTTATTAACAAACAAATATTTCGTTTGTGGTGTCTTGCCATTCGACAAGGGAACCCTAAGGTCGGACATTATCACGGCAAGATGTCGAGCGATGTGGGGCTCAGATCGATATGGCGATAGGAGCATGTTTCGATCGACGCCATGTTAGCGGCGCGCGCTGTGCTCTCTGATCCGCGATTATCTTTGTTGTTTCGTTTTTATTGGGCTTTTTTTATAATGTGGATTGATTCTCGTAAAATTTACGGTAACTCTAATTAACCTATTACCGAACTTTGCCGAATTATAAAAATAATGGTTATTTAATCACGAAAATGTTGTCTGGGACAAACAAGAGAACAACATTAAGTCCGTATAATTCAATTCCTACTATCAGTCCACACTCTCCCTATTTATAGCTTATCGCCCTATATATTTATATACCTTCAAATTTTCAAGACTGCCAAGACGGATTGGCGGGGATTAGGCAGATTACACGGACTCGGAACCCTCGACCATTAACTCTGTAAGCAGTAAACTCGCCACTGAGCTAATTAGATCTTTGAATGCGTCGCATACGATAAATATAGATGGAAAAAAATAAATCACGAGGGAGAGGTTTATTTCGTTTATATATAAATTAAAGTCACCAATTAAGACGACCGATTGGCTCAGTGGCGGGGCTCTCCGCCCGCGGAGTCAATGGTCGCGGGTTCGATTCCCGCATCGGAATAAATATTTATATGGATTTTTAAATGTTTATTCCGAGTCTGGTAATCCCCCCAATCCGCATTTCCTTTCCTGCCCCTTCCTTTCTTCTCTATCCTTTCCCTTCCACTCCGCCAATCCACGGTCTGCCGTACCAATGGATGCGTGGCTAGGGGCGAGCCTAGTCGTAAACGTGCCGATCGTCCCGGGGTCGGGCTCCCCCGGGGACTATGGTGCCTTACCTCAGCATGCAGGGCTCTGCTGGGGCTGACCTCCATCCTCCCTTGCGGCTCGTGGGATTCACTAAAGACGAATTTAATATACCTAATTTGTCGAAAATGACGGCGACGTGGTTCGCCACCCGTCACGTCCTGATTCTCACGAGGGCGAAAAGCGACCAATGACGAGCCGTTTCGCTGCGATGAATGGCAGCAGATGGAGCTCTGTGGTCTCTGCCAACCCCTGCGGGGGATAAGCGTGAATATATATAAAAAAAAAATTAAAGTAATAATAATATTAAAGTTAAGAAAATTTATTAGGGAAAAAACAATTTACATTTAAAAAGAGATACTTTATTTTTTTTTAATGCAAAGCTCCCGGTTTACGAGACCTATTTTATAAACAGCCGACTGTAGTATCAACTTTTCAATGTTATCTCCTTTGTTCCAGGATATGGATCTCATAGAGGTGCTGTGGAAGCAGGATGTGGATATGGGTTTTTCGCTCGAGGATCCTGTGCAACCGGTGAGTTCACAACCTATAATCTTTTTATATACTTATGAACTTATAAACTTATACTTAAGAACTAATTATATAAGAAATAATTTTATAAATTAAAATACAAGGCCTGTCATAATGAGACAAGCTCGTAAACGGGTAATAAGCCCTGCCGATGTGAGATAACTCGCTGGTCTGCAGTCTTTACATGTTGACTGTTGATTGACACGCCTGTTTGCAATGAAACCTTGTTTAGGCCACCAATACCGTCGAGGAAGCGTGCGCTGCTTTGGTAGGTACTTTACAAAATTGCGACGGAGATATTTATAAATATTTAGAAGATTTAGAGAATGAAAATCCTTTGTAATTAGTCAAATCAACGTCACTCGAATACGAGTGATAAGGCCCAGTGAGAACTTTCACTGTCACCCGAATGCGGGTGACGCGGCCTGATGTGAACTTTTACTGTCACCCGTATATGGGTGACGCGGCGGTCAACGCGTTTAAAGAGACCTATGTAAGGTACGATACCAAGTGAGGTGCGCGAAGATACATACAACACATAACGTGTGAAGGGGAAGGTTTTTCAAATCCTTTTGTCGCATATACGCCTGTAAGCTAGAAAACGAGTCTTCAAACGCTGTATCTAATCTAAGATTTGCTTTATTCTCAAGTAGACACCTCGTATGATCACCACGGAAGAAATATGGTCACCTTATTATGTTTATATCGGAAATCGCACAGCATTTAATGAAAAATTATTACTTTTTTTTAGGAGGGTCCTCAAGCAAAGAAGGTGGAGCCGGGTGACGATATAGATAAAGAATTGAAACTAGCGGAGGAGAAGATACAGAAAAATAAAATTGAAGAGTTGGAGAAAATCGAAAAGGTGAAGGCTTCCTTGCTGGAACCGGAAACGAAAGAGGTACGTCTTATCGGGTTCTGTTTAAATTAATTTTCTAATAATTGTTCAGCTTTCGTTTACGGGATGGGAAGGTAAAGAGTAAGCGTGTCCGATTGCCCACTAGGGGTGGAAAGCGCGCACCACAACTCTGTGGAACCAGCTTCCTTCGACGGTCTTTCCGAACCGATACGACATTGGCACCTTCAAAAACTAAGCCTACACATACCTAAAAGGCCGGCAACGCCTCCGTGACTCCTACGGTGGCGCGGTTGTCTACGGGCGGCGTTGCTTTCCATCAAGCGGCAGGCTTGCTCGTTTGCCCTCCGATACTATCCCATAAAAAAGCGATCAAACCCGCCCATAGACATCTGCAACATCACAAGCATTGCAGAAGCATTACCCGCGTTTGAGTAATATGATGGCTTTCTTTGAAAGGTTCTAATATCGTAACGGTTCGAAAATACTGCTGAAGGTAACTGGTTCACGTATCACATATCCACAGACACGTATCGATTACTGGCACTGTACTTGATCGCAACTCATCACACCAGAATGTTGTGTATTAACATGTAATACAAATATTTTTTTTTCTTTGTGGCGGGTTATTTTATTTATTTGCCACAAAGAACAAATTAACTATTAGTTCACATTCTCCCTTTATATATCTTGTTCAAATTTTTAATCTTAAATAAAATACTTTTTTGTATATATTATATGTGAATGACACTTGATGTTAATACAGATTTTTCAAATAATAATTCATTAATTAAATTAAATTAATTAATTTTAGTTTTATATGTGAGGAAAATAACTCTCAAGTAGGATATAAAAGTAAAAACTGACTTTATTTTTTTTGATATTATATAATATATTAATTGTTTTATTATATTATAGTATTAAGTAACGAGTGTTACTTCTTTAAAATTACTGTACTAAAAAAATTAATATGTAATTTACGAACTGCCAAGGATGTCCCGAAACGATTGCTACAATTGGTGTATTTTTTTTATTTAAAATATCCTATTGTACGGTAGTTTGATGTGATGAATCTAAATAATTTGAAAGGGAGAGAGAGAGAAATATATAAATAACAAATAAAAATATAAATATATAGTAGGTATAACGTATGTCCTGTTTTTAAAGTTATATGTTTTGGTGTACAGGATGACCCTTGGGCCGGCCTATCATACACCGTGGATACCGAAACAGGTAAGTTTTATTAGCACCATAGAATCCTTATTCTGCGCCTACGAAACCATTCTATAAATACACGGCACAAGTCAGGCCGCACATGGAATACTTTTCTCATCTCTGGACCCGGGCACCTCATTATTAGCTTCTTCCCCTTGATCGCATACGACGTCGGGCTATTCGTATTGTCGATGACCAATCTCACCGAACGACTAGATCCTTTGGAGATGCGGAGGGATATCTCGTCTCTCAGCGTCTTTTATCGTTTTTACCATGGGTGTGCTCCCAGGGATTGTTCGGGATAATTCCGGCCACTGAGTTCCACTACCGCCAACTCGCTACAAGAAAAAGTTTTATTCATTTTTTCATTGCATTCATAAGTCATCGTCACGTCTTTTAATATACAAGTATAGCTTACAAAGAAAGAACGTAAGAAGTTAAAATATATCGAAATTCTCACTTCACCTGTATGTATACCAATGTATCGATAGTAGGTATATTTCTAGCACCCCTAACACTAAATATTACGGTGAAAAGCGCACCAAAGTGGCCCCTATCGGAAGCACCCCACCGTTATGTGTTTGGGGTGCAACCCTTATGTATTCACTTACGAATGGAATAACAGGAGTAGAAGTGGCTGGATATTAGAAAGTGTTGTTTATGTGTTTTTCTATGGAGAAGGTAAAAAAAATCATAATTACAGCCGCCCGTGGACGTCTGTAATACTAAGCCCTACATATGCGTTGTCTACCTTAGATTAAGGTGTGAACAGGAGAGGAAAAGAGAAGTATAGGAAAGGATGAATGGCAATGTGGTTCATCCCCTATTCACGCTCCTGCAAACACGGCAGTTTTTGGATTCCTCTTGTCTCTTCCTCTAGGGAACGGGAAGAGTTTGATCTCCGGATTCCATATTCGCGCTATATAGCATGTTCATTTTTTTGATGAAATTGTTATATCTCTATTGAATATTGTATGCGATTTTTTCCACAATTAGGAATAGACTGACTCGTCCTCGATTTCTTTTAGATTAACTAATGAGCCTACCCTCAGCTAGCGGTGATTTAAGAAAGCGTAATCTCTCTTTTTCCTTCAGCTACCCTCCCATAAGCTTTTAATAGTTTTTACAGGCATTGCCTGCCTGTGAAAACGACGCCTCTTCAACATCTTCAGTGTCTTTGGACGTATAGGTGTACATAGTGGCGGTATTTACTTATAGCTGTTGTGATTTCTCATTTTTCGACCTCCATAAAAAAGATCCTTTTTCTAATATTTTCAAATAATGACAGAAATATTCCCACACGCTTTACAGTTGTGTTGGTTTGTTTTTCGCGTACGTCTTACAATAAATAAAATAATGCAAAAGTCATAATAAATAAGATAAGGGAACTTCAGTTTTAAATGCATAACACAACAACGCAATATAAATATATTTTTCTGGGAAATAGTTTAACAAACACGTGACCTGAACTGAAAATCTTTAAACAACATAAACTTCTTCTTTATTCTAACGTTTAACACGTTAGAATAAACCCTCTTCCGTTTCTAACATGATATAAAATTGCGTGAAAATCAGACAAACTATCACGCCGTGTAAAAGCAGAAACGGAGAATTGTTGTTCAGTTTATTAGTGTCGTATAAAAAACAAATCGAAACAGCATTTCCCCCTATCGACCCGCCAGTTGGCGATGGTGCAGTTTTGCTGAATCACATGACAAATGGTTCAGCACCACTCGGGGGGGTTAGGCACCACTGGGTTGTATCCCGATACGGTTAAGACAATTTTTTTGTTCAAACATATTGAAGTAAAATACCATTGAATAATTAATATGAACAATATTTTCTCAGCACAACCACTATTAGCTAAGTTGAAATGGTTAACAATAACTTTAGTAATATCAAATCATTGCTAGTTTTCTTTTTTTTTAAAAAAAAGGTATTTTAGATTATTTTACAATAAATAAAAAAATATATTTATAAAGCTATTTATTTTATTAACTACCTAATTTGCTTAGTTGCGTAGCTACGGCTTCCAAAGAAGCAGCTTTGATTCACGCATCGGGAAAACTAGGTATGTGTATGGCCTACATCTATATATTTCGAGTCTGGATGCTCGTTAATCCGACTTGGACAAGTGTGGCGAAATAATATATAAATAAATATCCATTCGTTCAGAAATGGGCAAGACCTTACCCAGCAGTGGGACTTACATATATGGGCTGAGAAAAAAGAAACTATTAATTTTTATAAGATATAGAATAGATTAGTTAAAGCTAGACTCTTTGGGATTGAGTCTCACATTACAAAGTATGTTATCACTCTTCCCACGAGGAATGCTTCGAGGAATTTTCCTTATAATTTCTGCCATTAAATTCCACTACCGTATAATTCGCCACAAATAAATTTTCAATCCCTACCATCTAAATAAGTGATGTTCCAGTACAGTTTTTTCCTTCCATGCAACACCACTTTGTGGAATAGGCTATTTGCAGCAATATTTCCGAATTCATATGATATGTTTCTACATTGAAAAGGCATCGTAAAAGCAATAAGCCATTGCAGGTTTTGTAGATATCTATGGTCGGCTATTTGTTTTCCATCAGGCGACACGCTTGCTCGTTTGCCTTCCTTTTATGAAAATAAGTATATAAGTTGAAAAAAAATAATTTTAAGTTTATTGATGATATTATGATTATTATAAAGTATTCTATAATAGTGTGAGATAACCCTCGGCCACAAGACGCGACGCAAGGCGGCTGGCAGAAAGTGGATTTGTGAAGGTGAAGATATCCAATATTGGACTATCGCTATTATTTATATTTGTAATGATGATATTTAAAAAAATATTATAAATTTTCCAGTTTTATCTTGGAACTCGTTAATTTTCTCTATCATTTTAACGTCAAATGATTACCATTTTTCCATCAAACTTTTGATATATGATTATCGAAATATAATTCAAATTATGACCCGAAAAACTTTTAAGTAGAGGAGAAAAAAAAAACCCAATAATAAAAGTCGATTATCTTCGAAATTTTGAGAAGGACACGTTTTTGGACGAAGCGGCGTCTGTTCAATAATGAGCTCAAAAATGTCCAACACAAATAGATCTACCTCGCCCTTTTCGCTTGAACAATATCGTTTACATTTCGCTGAAGAGATCTATAATTTGAGAGGTCGAGTTATATTGGATATTCGTGAAGTGACAGCCCCGCGTTCGAATTTCAAAAAGAATCGTTCGTTTTTTTCCGACGCGACTTTTCCACGAGTCATCGTTTCGGCCAGTGTTCTCTGTGATTAATACTTTCGGTTTTTTTCTCTCTCTGGGAGTATTATGGCGCTTTTCAAGTTATGTTAGTTATGAATATTTCTAAATATCTTTCGCTGTCTTTGATCGTTGCATGCCCTTTGTGTTGCAATAAAGGTACAATAAGAGCTCCGTGTCCGGATATCATCTGTTCTCTAAATGCGAATGTTAAGTTTTTATATGTCAGTGAAGTTGTCACTTTTGAGAATTGTAAATAATTTTTTGACGAGTGTGTGTAGGGGCAAATTAACATACATACTTACTTAATTATATTTTTACATCCGTTTTACCTACTGATCCTATCACGTTTTTATTTATATAAAAGTTTGTTTAAGCTATATACGGGGTTAAACAATATTCACTACATATTATGGCATTTTTAGTTATTTAATATTAAGATGTAGTTACAACGATCAAAGAGAGCAAAGCTGAAAACCAGCGCCCGGCATATGCTGAGCAAGAACTATTTCATGACACTCGCTAGATTAAAATTATTTTCTTTTGTTTTGTGTATTTATTTGTATATATAATATGGACAGTCAAAAGTTTTACTTAGCTAAGATCCGCGACAAGCAAAACAATAACAGAAAATTAATAATGTGTGTTTTTCTGTTGGATTAAGTGGATTTATTTGGAACTTAAACCAAAAACTTACCGAAAATCGGTAAGTTTTTGGTTTAAGTTCTCATGTCATCAATTCTCCACCCACCAACCACTATGCACAACATCAAACAAACATTATCACTTTTCCATCTTGTAAACGACACTTGTGTGTTGTATTTCGCTCCAACACGAGGCATCTTCAGGTATAGTAGACACTACGGAAGACAACCAAAAAGACTTCGTTATTGTTTTACATGTCGTGGATCTTAGCTAAGTAAAACTTTTGACTGTCCATATAGTGATGGATTTCCGCAAAGTAACGCCTGACTTCATTAATAATGTATATATAATATTATTAAGGATTTCATTAAGTTATTGTAATAAAAAAAGTTGTCATAAATAAAGTTTTTTCTATTTCTATTTCAAAGCGGCGCATTTTGGACATTGTTATCAAAGCGGAAAATGCAATTTATTTGAAGTCATTATTTAGGGTTGAATTGAAGGTAAACAAGTCAAAGTTGAAAACAAGTCTACACATTTCTTAAAGACCGGCATCGCTTCTGCAAGGCCTATGGCACTGTGGATGTCTATGGGCGGCGTTGATTGCTCGCCACTAGGTGGTACGCCTGCTCATTTACATTCCTATCTCATAAAAAAACATTGCTAGTTTTCTTTAAAACAAACATTTGATCTGATTGTAACTACACGTATCTAAAACTAAATGTATATTAAAGAGCATTATTCCTCTACCGGAATCGTTTGGATTGGTACAGTATGCTAGGCGCATTATTCTGTGTGCCCGCGTGCGCGCAGCCCCATTGTCCCCATAATATGATTAATGCTGGAAGTGGCGAGGCTGACAAACCGTACGTCTCAATCCCCATAGGATTTCCATCATTAATATTGCTTTGTTGCTCCTTCGATTGTAGTGCGCCCTCTGCACGGAGATATTGTTAGATTATATATTTAAAGGGAAGTATTATGTGCGTCTGTACGTTGTTTTTTTTTTTCGTACGTATTCGTAAACGTCGATTGGGGTGCAGAGATATCTTTATACCGATACATATAAACGAACTTTTCCATTCGTAATTTTAATTATTGATTTATAAAGTTTTATATAGATTATAATAAATCAAAACTTGAAAATCATTTATTGAAATTTCATCTATCTATTGTTTGTCTAATCTAGGAACATTTTTACTTCTTTCTTTATAATCGAGGAATTTTTTTTACGATTTTACTCTATTTCCTTCTATATTTGCCCTCCGTTCGTCGATATATTATCTTTCTTAAATTTTTTTTTTATTTTATAAGAAGTCCAGCAATATTTTTTATAATACTTAGAATTCTTGTTAACCATTCTATCTAAGCTGATTTATTTTAATTATTTTCCACCAGGCTATTATTATTATATTGTCAAGTGATTCGCTTCCTTGTTTGTCTCCTCTTAAGTTAAATTTATGTAACTACACTATGCGGGCACTAGGATATTGAATCAAAGGATAATTATTCCATATTATTGTTACTTTATGTCCTTTATGCGTCTATGCGTCCTTTAAACAGTCTATATTCATGGAAAATATTTTTTTTTTATATAAAACATTATACATATGTATATGTATGTCCCACTGCACGGCATAAATTTTCCCACCTCTATGAAAATGGACGTTAATCCACACTAGTCCAAGGCAGGTTAGTTGGGTTAATGTATCACTACACTTCCAATAGGGCGTGCTTGCCGTACTGTTTACGGCGACACATTTGATCTTTAGGGGGTTTTATCTTAGACAAAAAATGAAATTCTTCCAAATTAAATTTATTTATTTTTCTATTCGCTGTACATTTATATCTTATTCATACTTTATTCACATGTTATCAATATTATTTACTTGTGCAAGGAAAGGCGATATGTTACATTCGATTGGCTATGAAAAAGCAATAGAAGATCTGATATACCTACGTGGGAATGGCTGAAAACATCGATAAACGTCACTATTTCTTAAGGTCCTTATACAAGTATGTACCTATATATACCAACATTCAATGAGTGAGTTGAGTACTTAATACGGTCATCGGCCCCACTGTTTTGATGACAAATCAAAAAAAAATTAACGCTCCATCTATGAGGAAACGTTAAATCACGATGGCTTTGCGCTTTTCGACGCTACCATACGACTGGCGGCGAAAACATACACCGCGCCTGATCGCTTTCCACATTTATCGCGTCGGCTCACGGGAAAGATGGCGATGTTCCACGGCTCAATGCAAATGACCATCGGATTACGTGCCACGGAAACAGGTTCCATCCCCATCACCTGGATGGATGGATGGCCGTCAACCATCGTTCGATTTAGTCTTTTTTATGCGATAGGAAGGCAAACGAGCAGGCCTGATGGCAAGCAATCAACGCCGCCCATAGACTTCCGCAGTGCCATAGGCAGTGCGGAAGCCGACCTTTAAGGAAAGTGTCATTATGGGAGTGGGAGGTGGAAGGATAGAGGGAGGGGGGGAGGATGTTGGGCCTCCGGAACTCGGCCGCTCACCGTACGATGCGCGATAAGTAAGCTACCACTCTGACGCCGGTTTTCTGCGGGAGTGTGGTACTTCCCCGGGCGAGCCGGCCCATTCATGCTACAGACAAATATTATGCCGTTCTTGACAAAATATTCGTCTGCAGCGTGGCTCTACCACTATTAAAAAGTAGCACTCTCCTGTATAAATGTAGAACGATTTGCCACCTGCTGTGTTCCCACTTAAATACGATATAGGGGCATTCAGGAGACGAGCGGTATGTATTCGCTAAAGGTAAAGGTGTTTCAGACGACGCGTTTGAGACGCCTCTAACGTTGCGGATATTTTATAAATAAATAATTATTTCAGCAACGCGTTTGTGACACATCCGTCGTTGCAGATGTCTATGGACGATGGGATCACTTACCATAAAATGACCCGCATCTTCGTTAACCTGCTTTTGTTATAAAAAATCACTAGGATTCGATTATAACATTTGCTACACGTGAAACTATGTCTTAAGACGATATTGGTGAATTGGTAATGGCAGTAAAAGCAACAAGAGCTAGTAAAATCATAGCACTGCTGGAAGAGGGCTGTAGCCAATGTGAGACGTTACTCACAGTGGTTAAACGTGAGTCGCTCGACCGTCCAAAGAACCTGGACTCGATACCAAGAGACAGATTCCGTTCAGAGCTGGCCAGGTTTTTGGAGAAAATATTGTACTCAGGTGCTGAGTAATCGCAAATGCAGTTACATAGACCTCAAAAGAAACCTTGAAGAGGTGCAAGGAGCACACGTTAAGCTATGGACTGTGAGGAGGAGTCTTTTAGCTGCTAATATGCGCAGTGGACGACCAGTACGGGCCCCTAAGTTACTCCGTGAGCACCGGATTGCTCGATTCAGGTTCGCTAGCAATTGGACATTAGGTAACTGGAGTAGCGTACTCTTTTCCGATGAGGCTCGAATTTGTCTGCATGGTGAAGACCGACGTCGGCAAGTGTTATGAAGACCAGAAAAACGCTATGCTGGCGTGTGTTTTAGTGAAATCACCCCTTATGGTGGAGGATCTGTTATGTTTTGGGCGGGCGTAACTTCTAGCTATCGTACCGGTATAGTATTTTTTGAAAATGGTTCACTTAATGCGCAAAACTAAATAACAGGAATCCTTTGTCAAAATGCACAACCCGCACTGACTGTAATTAGTAAAGATGCCATTTACGTGGATTATAGTGCTCGGGCCCACCGTTCTCGTGACGTAGATGCCGTATATCAATCCAAACGACGAATGTCTCATAAGATATTCGATTTATCAGCGCAGAGTCCGATTTTAACCCCGTTGAGAACGTCTGAGACCTCCCAAAAAGGCGAATAAGATCTGTTCAACCACCACAAAACACCAGAGTGCTTAAACGTATGATCTCAGTTGAGTGGAAACATATTCCACAAGACACCATCAAGAGCCTGGTGGAAAGCATGCCAAGATGATTACATGACGTAGCTGCAAGGGAAGGTCATAATCGTTATTAATTAATCGTCTTTTTTTATTAAAGTATAATTTAATTTCACTATACCTATATAAATGTTTATTTTCATACGGATTTCTGTTTACGTTGACTAAAACACCGAATCTAAGATTTAAGTGTTAAAAAAATTCGTGTAATACCTTACATGTTCTTTTTGCAAAAGAAAAAATTGAGAAAAGAAAAATTCACCTTGCTGCAAATAGGTACTCACTCTCATCCTTATGAACAGGACTTAAAAAATTGTTGGACTTTCACTTTAAAAATGATTTTGTTAGAGGCTTTGAAGAGTAAGTAGGTAGGGGTAAGAGAAAATATATCAATACAAAACTTCCCATAAATGTATATTAAAAAAGTATTTGTTTATAAGTAAAAAGTACCTATAGTTAGATTTATACGATTATGTTTGAGGCTGTTATGATTATTTTACGTGATTTATATATAAATATAAATCCTTTTTTCCCTTGGTCATTTCATAACTTAAAAACGACTTTACGGATTTCATTCATCTTCTTTTCATAACTTTCCTTGTAGGAGGTTCTTATCAAAAAAAAAATTTAAAAATTACGCAGAAACTTGAAAATTTTTAAAAAATATAATAAATATAATTGAAACTGCGTATTTGACAGTAAGCTATGGACTTCACGCGTTTGATAGTTCGCTTTGAACTTTGTGTGTTTGGCATATATAAATACTATGTTTTTTAAAATAACTTTTTTTAATTAATTAAGGTGCGAATTGATTATTCATAGCTAACATACAGGACAACGTCTATCGGGTCAGCTAATAGATTTATAAGCTTATTCAATTATTAAGTAGAAGTAAGAGGGATCTGAGTCCAGTAAAAAGCAATGGGGTTTCATGAGCTCATATTTTTATATTTCACTGTAATTTCTTTTAATTAATAAAAAATAAGGGAAATAAGGAAATAAAAGGCAAGGGCAAGGAATTGGGCCTAAATCAAGCCTAGTCGTGGTATCACGATAAGTACCATTTAACTCTGAAATTCTGTGTCGGTGTGATTACTACTTCCTCACGATCTATGATATTCATGTGGCCCCATTCGTGCTACCTTGACTCTATCATTTAAAATTGAATATTAAAATTTCCCTTCTATTTTCAACAGTCAATCACAAAACATTCTATGCCTTTTGTCTTAAAATAAATCAGTAGCGAACAACATTCCATTATGGTATCAAAAGGCATAATTGAACCGGCGAACAACCAAAAATAACCAAGATGGCGTCACGAAAAAGGCGCGGGAAATCGACCGGCGAGCATTTCATTAAAATAAAACACGGGCTCACCATTAATAAGAGCAGAAAAAGATTAATGTCCGCGGCACACAATGCGTAATAAATTAAGCGGATGGTTATATTTCAAAGAGGGAGACCAACCCTTGTCGGCCATTTTGTTACGCGACTCCCTGTGATTGGCTGGCTGGTGTGCTAATCAATAATATTAATTCAATACCAAAAATGTCACAACTACAAAATAATACGTACAGTGAAAAATCAACCTTACGACGTGATAGTAAAATTACAATTTGAATGAGAGACTGTATGCTATGCTTAAAGAATTATAATTTTGAAAATGTAATCCACACATCTACCAAATAATTTAAGATGTTTCTGTTAATCGATTAATACATTAGAATACAAACCTCATTTGATATTAGTTATTTTTTTTAATTTATAAAAACGGTTTGTCAAAATAATTTTAATCTTATTATTGTGGCATAAAGTATATTTCACCTTTTACCTTCTAAGTTTTATTCCCTGCCTCGATAAGGCATTTCGATTATCGTTCGTCAGGTTGAGTCACTTGTTTCGTAGGTTTCGATTATTTATTCGGTAAACGCCTCTGGGGTGTAAAATATTTAAATAACTATATGTGATAACATATATATGCTTAATATAATATTCATTATACACTTTTAAGACGTTTTATTAAAGAAATAATATGGACAAAGGCTATTATAAAAATCAGGACTATTTAGAAAACTTCAATTTAGGGTATGAGTTTCTTTCGTGGATGTGATTTGAAATTAAGAAATCTACCGGAGTACTAAATTCACCGCTATACCCCTTCAAGTTGGCTAACTGAACTGGTTGGTCACGTCTGACAACCATTAGAGTAAATGAAACCTTGCCTTCGCAAACGCCCTGCTCCAGCCAGATTGAACGAAGATCGATTCAGGCGATTGGCAGAAACCAGACATATGTAATCTAGGAAGGTTTAGTAAGCGTGCCTTGCGACAGCTCCATGTCCTAATATTTTTTAACTTCTTCCATTTCCCCCTCAATTTAAATCCTTCCTTCATTTCCATCAGTACCCTAAGGTTGACAACGCCTTTGCTGTGCCCTTAGTAGGTATTGCAGATGTCTATGTGCAAGCGGTGATTATTCACCATCAGTGACCCGATTACTATATTACTTACCTCTTCTATAAAAAAATGTTGAATCAAAATTGATCGTCAGAAGTAAACTTAACCCCTTGAATGGAAATGATGGGTTTCACCCACTAAAATTTTCTGAACATAATTCCATTTTAGCGGACGTCCCCTGCAGTTTATTTTATTATCATATGAATTTGTTTAAATTTGTAAAAATTAATATATTATAATGCACGTGATGCTTATCATATTCTTTGTGAATGCACTTTATTATAGATGACGGTTTGAAGATTTCTATGTAAATTTCAATGTTACTGGCTCTCATTGTATATCAAAACGTAAACGATGTTAAGTTTTATATTTACTCGATTGTATGGACATTTACGAAACCTATGGGTTTTTAAACTAATCTTTTCTATATATCGACTACAGAAGACGTATTTGCTGTAAGTAGAAAATGCCGTGTTTTAGTTTTATACACCATTTGAATATGAAAAAAAAGTGCCTCGAACGGTCTTGGTCGTTTTTTTTCCTGATTCAAATGGTGTATAGAATTAAAATAACCTTATTTTCTATTTGCAACAAAAAGTATCGTCGATATTTTTAACCGTGAAAATAAAAGTTGCCAAATATTGATAAGCAAATTGCGTTCAACTTTTATATTCGATAACAGAGCTGTCAACAAGTAATAAGCACAAATAACAAATTAAACATATTGTAGATTTACATGTCTGCCAACTTCATACAGTCTTTCAAAGCTGCCAGCTTCATCTTGAACATCGATAGCTTCAAAAAGTATGTGATAATTTTTGAAGTTTTACTTTTTGAAGAAGAATTATTAGTTGCAGTTCATTTATTAATATTATATAAAGCTGCATTACCACTCACTCACTGACTGACTTATTGACATCAAATTGGGAAAGCGGTAACAGATGGGCCTGCGGCGGCCCCCGAAGAGCTAGTATTATTATATAAAGAAGCATTATTTTACTATTATATTATTGAAGAAGCATTATTATTATTTAAGTATTTTGTCAAATTTTTCTGTGATTTTATATTATGTTAAAAATAAAGTCTTAAACTGAAAATAACGACGAAATTAAGATGAAACCACAACATATCATCTTATTTCATCGTTACTTTAAGTGTTTATTTTAATTTAATTTTATCATCACAAACCTGTTGCATTACAAGTACCTACAACATTTTTTAGTTTTAATTAAATATATTAAATAAGAACAAGAATATTTATGTTATTTTATCGTCATTTCACGAATAGAATTGCTCAAAATGTAATAGGTCTGCACAGATAACTTCGAATCTTCGAATTTTAATCGTTAAACAAAGCATCAAAACAAAGAATATTAAGTTCCGTCAGTTTATATCCATCCGATATTTACGGAATATATCCTATCCGATATATTCCGTAGAACTATCCGATATTTACGGAATATATCCTATCCGATATATTCCTTATAACTAGTCGATATTTACGGAACCCTAAATACATTTTAAATATAATTTAATCGCCAACCGCAATATTATCACCCATTAACACTTACATACAAGAAACATCGAAACACGTAAACGTTCGACATTTTTTTTCTTCTTACCTACCTGTGTTAATTGGATTTCGGTGGCGAAGAAAAAAGGGTTTTAAATGCACCCTTAGTGCCTTTTAAGATAATGTCAACTCAACTTCTCGAGACGGATAATGATTTCGGCAGATTGTGATCGGAACATTTTAGTTTTATGTTACTGTTAGTGTAGTCCTTGCTTTTTTTTAATATACGTATTGTTATTGCCAAATTGTTTTAATTATAGTAAATTTCTTTTTGATTTCGATTTCTTTTAATTTCATATATAACGGAGGTCTGCTTGCTAGTCGTAGGCTGGGAACAAAGATATGGTTTTAAGCGCAAATCTATTCAATTAAGCTAATCCGTTGTAAAACTTAACTCGGAAAGCTGTGTAGGTCAAATTTTTCTTTTATATATATATATATATATATATATATATATATATATATATATATATATATATATATATATATATATATGTGTGTGTGTGTAATTTTTTATTAGAAATTATGTTAATTGGTTTCATTTAGTTGAGTTTTTAATATTTTGATAACTCCAATTCTCGTATAAAACGGTATCAATGCATTATAAAGTGTAACTCATGCTTGCTTCCTTGAAACTCCAAGGGCCGTCGTGTTGTGTGTGTGCGTGTGTGAGGGTAGCGTCACGATGACGTCACACAACCGAGCGCCACATCATCACCCATCAGCGGTTACCGAAGTCTGTTTACAATTCGTTTTTATTTACCGTATTTTTCGTATTATATGACGCACCTCCTTTCATAGAAAAATCGACTCAAATTTTGGGTGCATCTTATGCTACGAAAGAACATTAAATTATATTTTTCAATAAACCTTCTCTAAATTTGCCCACCGTCTTTGCTATTAACTTTTGTTTTCCTTGATGGCAATTAGTTAAAACTATTACCTATGCCAGTGTCAAGTAAAATGGAATAGTATTAAACTTCTTGAAATTTATAGTGAGCTTGTCACGTTACATCTTGATAAAATGGTGGCTATTCAACCAAAACCTTCTATGGACTTTTTCAGTCAATTTAAAAAGTCACGATACATGTATTTTATTTCATATCACTTCACTTATAAGTCATAATTGAACTATTTTGTATAATACGCCACCGCAATTAAAGAATATAATTGATAATAATATAAGATTATTAAAATGAAATAAAAACAACGTCATGAATGTTGTAAATTGGCGGGAAAAGTTTCTTTTGCTATTATTTAAATAAATGTTTGACTGTCAAGAAATCTTTCTATTTAATTCCTAATAAACATCCAAGTTCTAAAATAAGGGCAAACGTACAACACCCACCTACGTATTGACATGGTTGTTATCAAGATATTTTTCCATAGCAACGGTTGCTATAGAGATTATTGATCATTGACACATTGAAAAATGAATGTAACACAGACGACGCCAGGCAGAACAGCTAGCAACTGTTATATTTTTACTCCTCCTCCGACTCCTGCGGTGTCGTGGTTGTCCGTGGGCGGCGTTGATTGCTTTCCATCAGGCGACACGCTTGCTCGTTTGCCCTCCTGTCCCATACAAAAAAAAACTCAGAATCAACGTGCACGAACTCACTTGAACTATCGAGGCTCGAATCAGTCATCAAGTGCCATCGTATTTGTACAAATCGGCTTTATAAAGTGTAAAACCCAAACACTTTCACTGGCCAGTCACCGAAAGCGCCGACATTACATAGTCAGCGTGACAACACAAGATGGCCGCCAGTCATCGTCTATCAGCGCTTTTTGATACAATACCTTCACAGTTGCTGGAACGTTACACTAATATTTGGACTAGCTTTGTATGTTAACGTATCTATTGCTTCCTGGATCAAAATTTAGAAATATTTTTGCTACCCGATTTTAATGTACATTCGGGCTTTTACCTTTGCGTGAAATAATTTACATATATAGATTTTTTTTTTCAATTTTAACTCTTATATTTGAGGATCACCTCTCACATGACATTACTTTCTCGTCGTAAGTCACGTAGGATAGGAGGTGACAAGACGAGACATGAAGCTCGCTCTTTGTGAAATGCAGGCACTATATTGCCTTATTAGTTGAATATCCGTAACAGAGCAATTGACATCTCCAGTTATATGTCATTGCCTTTTCCAATTTCTTTTTAATATATTGAGCCCAAAAATGAATGAAGTCAATGAAAACTGTATCTGTAGCTAGCGAGAATCATGTATAGATAGCTAGCGACCGATTAAGGGTTAAAATAACTAATTTGGCTGCAGCATAGTTGTGTAACCTTTAAGGTACGGCGCGCTCGTCCTTTAGTATCCCTGAGATGGCGCGTCTGGCCGCAGATGGCGCAAAAACCATTCACGACGATCTCCACTACTATATTACGTTAGGCTAGTAAGTTACTGTAGTGTCTTATCGTCCAAATTGATACTATCCGCGAAAGCCACTGTAGTGGAGTTCCATAAAAAGGGTCTTGGGGAAACGTCACTATAGCGACGCACCATTCAAGTATAAATACATACATATCGTCACGCCTGTTTCCCGTAAGGGTAGGCTGAGGCCACAGATCTCCATCTCCTACGATCTCGGCATACTTTCCTCGCTTCCTCCACACTCATTACACTCCTCATGCAAGCCCGCCGGTTAAGGGTACTCTTGGACTGCCCTTTCGTCTTCTGCTTACGCTTTGACGTGTGGAAATTCTATATAAAGTAAATATGATATTTCATTTAGTGTTTTTTTTAAGATTTGGCTAAAACTATCTAGGGGGTCATTTTATGTTAAGTAATGTCAGCCTCTCAATGATAGCCTCTATCCCAAGCACAATTAAGATGTGGCTCATCTCATAAGATGTAATTAGCGGAAGTGATTTGAAGCACCACGTACGACACATACGATAGACCACATACGACATTAGAACCTTTAAAAAATAAGCCTACTGATAAAATCTGTAATGTCAATTTCGTTGCGGATGTCTTTGGGTTCTTTTGGAAAGGTTTTTGCTTTCCATCACGCAAAATACCCGTTCGCCTCCCTTTCCCATGAAAATAGTAACAGAACACCACTACGGTTAATTTTTCTTTCTTAAACTTCTTCCTTTTCCTTTCTTCCTCACCAAATCCCCACCATTACATTTTTCGCACTGCCAAGTAAAACATCAGTCAAGCGTCGGTAATTATTAACCATCAAGTGAACCGTAAGGTGTCTGTCTCTTCTATGTAAAGAAGAGTAGATAGAATCTATTTTGACTTGACGAATACGGATATATTTTATAATATAAGATTTTTTATTATTTTTATGAGACCATTATTTTTTTATAATAAAATTATTATATATATCACCAGGATATTTTTTAATTCACCAGATACATAAGTATCAGTCAAGCGTCAGTAATTATTTATACTCAAGTGAACCGTAAGGTGCCTCTTCATGTAAAGATGAGTAGGAATCTATTATGAGTTATTTGGAGTTACGAATACGTATATATTTTATAATATAAGATTTTTTATTAATTTTATGAGACCATTATTTTTTTTATAATAAAATTAGTATATATATCACCAGGATATTTTTTAATTTACCAGATACAAAAGCATCAGTCCAGCGTCAGTAATTATTTACAATCAAGTGGACCGTAAGGTGCCTCTTCTATGTAAAGAAGAGTAGATAGAATCTATTTTGACTTATATGGAGTTAATATATTTTATAATATAAGATTTTTTATTATTTTTTATAACACCATTAATTTTTATTATTTTTATATGGCCATTATTTTTTTATTATAAAATTAGTTTAGTGACATACACATATTTTTTAATTTACCAGATACAAAAATTGTGTTACGTCTAGCTTCTGAGCATAGCGCGTTTGATTTTATATTTTATAACATTATATTGGCTGTACACTCATATAAGCTGTATTGACAATACAGCTTATATGGGTTTTTCATAAATAATTTAAGCATACTATGGAAATCGCCACGAGGTTTTGCAAGCAGTCAAACAAATCAATTGTGAACACGTCGGATTTTTTTATTAATTTTTCATTCGTAGTAAACGCTTGATACTGTCTAATGTAGTTTCTGATTCAAATTCGTTGCCACATCGGTTCTGAAACGATCCGTTAAACAAAACATGAGGTAAGAGTTGCAGGCTTCAGCTAGCGCACAACCTAACCCAAAACCAGTTCATAATAAAAACAAATGATCACTATATAGGTGGTTGGTTGGGGCCATACATATAGAAATCCAATCTATTATTTAACCCAAGACCGTCCGAACTTCATATATATATAGCTATAAAATACAAGTAGGTATATCGCATATCCTTCTATAGAAAAAATAGAATCGGTTTCGATACACAACACGCGGACGACCATCTATCTTTTTCACACTCACAAACTTTGTGTATGGGAGAAAGAGAGCAGTGTATTATCGCACCTTCATACGCAACGCTCTCTCGGGCGCCGCCCACAAAGCTTTGACGTAGGCCGCCTTACCGGTTGGACGAAACAATGAGGGAAAAAACACCAGTGCGTACGAAGCAAGGGACAAAAAGGTCTCCACAGGGTCCATTATGAGTCCGCGCCTGTAAGGAGCCGTATCCTTGCCCAGAAAAGTGACGAATCATAGTGCGTGGACAATTGAACGAACTTCTCCAGTGCACAGTGTTAAAATATCGTGCGATAACTGAATATACGAAAAAAAAAATTAATACAGACTAAAAATACGCTAGGTCATCTGTGGTCTGCATTTTTGACAATTTCACTCGGCAGTGACAGTGCGGGTTTTTTTTTTACTAAATTGACACTCGGTGTGTGCTCCGTGAAAGTGAGTGGAGGTGGATCGGTACGTTTTCACTCAAATCACTCGTATTTGTTTTTTTTATTTAGCTCGATGCCCGATTTGCTGCGTCCAGACCAACATTTGTACTGAACGGCTTTACATAACGTTCGTTTTTTCAACTCGTACAGTGATGTTACCGCTGTACAATTACGAAGAACGCTAACGAATTGAGTTCAATTCTAAATTTCTAATTGTATTTCGCTTACATTTCATAAGTTATAATTACCAAGTTGGTAAGAATTGTGATTACGATCTGAGGTCGTGGATTGTCTATTGCATTGGACTTTTGATGTGAACGATAGTTTCCTAGGCTAAACTATCGACACTAATGCTTAAAAAAACGTCTTCCATACATTCTCAACCACTTACCCGCTGTTATTAGACTGGAATCAAATAAAAAGAAGTATAAAATAATGCTATTTAAATTAGAGTTCAATTCTAAATTTCTAAGTGCAAGCCGGCTTACATTTATTTAATAAACCGCAGTATTCCAGTTGGTATGGATTGCAATTACGGTCAGAGGTCATAGGTTCGTATCTTCTTTTGGACTTTTGATGTAAACCATAGTTTTCTAAGATTAGCATAGGTAATGAATAGCAAATATTTGACAAGAATTCTAGTAATATAAACACATTGTTAGTCCTTATTAAAAGATATGCGCGTCTTTTTATTTTATGGGATAGGAAGGTAAACTAGCTAGCGTGTCGCCTGATGGAAAGCAATCAACGCCACCCATGGGATACCCGCAACAAAATAGTTATTACAGATGCGTTCCGGGCCTTTGTGATATGATTGAGCTTGTTTTTTGAACCTTCAACTATCTATGGGCGGCGTTGAACCATCAGGTGAAAAGCTTGCTTGTATGCCTCCCTACCCCATAAAAAAACAATAACATTCCTATAAAAAATGCTGGTAAAAGAGACCAATTATATCGCTTTTATTCTCTCTCTTTCTATCTTGTTAATCTGTTTGTCTGTTCGATAAACATTTTTGCAATCGAATGTAACCCTTTTAAGTGCCATGGCTTTTTACTCATATACGCTTAGAAATGCCAAAGAAATCTTTTGTTTTTGATTTCATTTACTCTTATCACAAATAGTTGGCCTCCTTGTGATACCCACTTCCAGTATAACGACAATAAATACTCTCATTTCTGGGATGGTGACTGGCTTCCACGATTTTGTACGACATTGAGGTATCAAATTTGGATGATCATGCAGAAGCTGTGCGGCGCTATCGCGCTCGTCCGCACTCAAACGGTTAAACTAACTAGAGACTTCAAACGTAGTTTAGAATTGAACAATAAGGCAATAAGTTATTTTATATTTTTTGAGTCTCTTTTTTACCTAAAAAAAAGGCGATTCGCTTAAAAATCAGTAGGTATAAGGAACAGGTAAAAGTTTTTGATCCATTTTTATTTCTAGTTTTTAATGTATTTTTTTTATTTTACCAAATATGAAGTATGTGACTCGTCAAGACCAATCAAATGAGATCAAACTTGAGGGGATACTAGTAACGGTAGAGTGTGAAACTCTATCGCCCACCTCCTGACAGACCCTCTCTACCACCTTCAAATTATCTAACGTTGTAGTATAACGGGAACGCAGTTCGTACTTAAAGTTTCTTAGGAATCGTTTGAGTAATAGTAGTTGAATAAGCCGTCGCTAGATGTGAAAGAAACAAATAAAGTGGACCCCGCGGTAATCCAACGAACGTTTTGCAAGGCGATATCGGATTATCTAAAGGATTATATGTAGTCCGGAATTTTTTGAATAAGAGAACCTTGTAATCCGCAAAATTACAAATCAAAGAATCTATTTGAACTACGAATCATACTAATATAATTATTTATATATATTAGGTTGTTCCTTATTTAAAAAATAGAAAAAAACCACAAATTTGACTAGAACTTTGATTTTGACCTCGAATAACTTTTGAATCATTCAAGTTAGCGAAAAATCATAAGAGACCTTTTTTGTAGAGCGTTAAATTTGCTACAAGAATTGTCATTTGTCGACATGATCGGTTCATTAGTTCATGACGAAAATAATTCCAAAGTAACAGAAATTTTCCAATGTTATGTCCATTTAAAACTTTGGCTATCGGGGGGAGGGGTTAATATTAAAATTAAGAGCTAAAATTTGTAACGATTTTTTTTTATAGATTTGGAACCGATTTAGGATTACCGTGAAAAAAATTCGTCCAAAATAAGGACCACCCTCACATATATTATATGAACGTGGAATTTATTAAATTAACCATCACAATGGAACTTACAAAAACAATAATGGTGGCGCGTACAAGTTACAACCTGTCCGATCATGCATTACATCAGTGAAGATTTGCTGAAATGTTTATTTATGTGCAATCAACAGTGATAGGCGGATTACATGGGGCGGCGGATAAGACAGGGTCCGATATACCGCGAGCCCACTGTGTATGGGGTCAAGCTAAATACTACCTTTTAAAAATCAGGAATTATTATTAAAAATAATAATAATAATCTTTATTTCAGACAATTTAATTTTACTTATATATTATTGAACGCGTTGATGTCTTTTGTTAAGGATTTAGAGAGGTTTGTAAATTTTGTTGATATTGTTAAGAGCTGCAGTTCGGGGATCGGAAAAATGAAATCAGCCACTAGTTTCACTTCTCTTCACTTTACTTCCATTTCTTCTCTTCTATTATTTACTTCCGTACTAATCTTTAAACTCTCCTTCGACGCACCGTCGCATCTTTTTATATTGATAAAACGATCGAAAGTTCTAGCATTGTAAAAAATTCGAAAATGTTCTACCAATGTGTAGTCTCTTTTAGACATCTTTCTATCTCTTTTACGACCGCAGCTTACTGCGATCTAGCTTATTCCGTCACACAGACTGGTGATCAGAGCCACAGATAATAAATATAATAACTATATGTATATGTATACATATACCAAACATAAAACATTTTTAATAATTAGAGGTGTGGATAAATTTTTAGACATAACTCAAACTCAAAGATACACACGTACCTACAAAAAAAAATATCTATCTAAACAAAAACAGTGTCCGAAAATAAACATTATAGAGTCAATTACAAAACAAACAAAAACTAGTGTTAAAATGTGATTGTAAAAAGAGTCAACTAAAAATGGATTTGCAATTTGTTTAGCTTATTTTTAGTTGTGTTCATTTGTCAGAGAAAAAACGGTAAGAAAGTTAGATTGGTTTGTTAGAATTATTGTTATTTTTAGCGAATTACCATGTATCTGACTTTTTTATGTTTAATTAGTAACTAGTGTATATACCGTATTTTTTTTCTAATTACTCTCTTAATAATATTAGTAGGGTTGTTAATTCTTCGTTGCGGAATTAACCAAGGTAACAAAAAGTTACCGATTGGCTCAGTGGCGGGGCCCTCCGCCCGCGGAGTCAATGGTCGCGGGTTCGATTCCCGCATCGGAATAAATATTTATATGGATTTTTAAATGTTTATTCCGAGTCTGGTAACACCCCAATCCGCATTTCCTTTCCTGCCCCTTCCTTTCTTCTCTATCCTTTCCCTTCCTCTCCGCCAATCCACGGTGTGCCGTGCCAATGGATGCGTGGCTAGGAGCGAGCCTAGTCGTAAGCGTGCCGATCGTCCGGGGGTGGGGCTCCCCATAGGCCCCATAGGCCCCGGCCTATGGGGCCTTACCTCAGCTAGCAGGGCTCTGCTGGGGCTGCCCTCCATCCTCCCTTGCAGCTCGTGGGATTCACTAAGACGAATTTAATATACCTAATTTGTCGAAAATGACGGCGACGTGGTTCGCCACCGGTCACGTCCTGATTCTCACGAGGGCGAAAAGCGACCAATGACGAGCCGTTTCGCTGCGATGAATGGCAGCGGATGGAGCTCTGTGGTCTCTGCCAACCCCTGCGGGGGATAGGCGTGAATATATATATATATATATATATATATATATATATATATATATATATATATATATATATATATATATATATATATATAAAGTTAAGGCATCCAAGGATAGGAAAAATCCTTTTCTAGTAATAATAATTATTATTTTCATTAATTTATAATATTATTATTATTATTTTTAATTTATATATAATAATATATTACTTGCGGGCAGCACCCTGTCCTAAGGTTTAATTTGACTTAACGAAAACCATCAGCGTCAAGTGGCAACATTTTCTTTGTTACCGTGTTTTGTACGATGTGTGCAATCCTGAGGCACAATTCCTTGTCTTAATCTCTCTTCCCCTCCCATCATGCATATGAGGTATATCCTTGAGGTACGCAGCGTATCCATTGACGAAGAATTATTCATAAATATTCATGCCGCTGAATTCCACTATTGTACAACTCACCACAAAGAAAAGTTTAATCCCCATCATGCTTTTCTCGAACTTCTTTCAACCCACCACTGCCATACAGAACCAGCTACCTTCAGCGATATTTCCGAACTGATACGACCCTATACAACAGGCCTACTAATATATTAACTCTTACAACGTTTCCGTTACCTATGGTGTTGCAGGTGTCTATCAGTTGATTGTTTTCTATCAGGTTACACGATTGCTCGTTTGCCCTCCTTAACCATAAAAAATAATATCTTTAGTGTCTTTAGTAATCTTGCTAGTATGCCTATTTCATTCATAAAAATAAAGCAATACTTTTATTCATAAATTTTTTTATAAGAAATTTAGATATAAAAGCTAGAAAAATGGACCAATTTTTATATATCACTTTTAATAACTCGCTTTCCGCTTGGTTCGTTCTTAATCCGTTTGTCTTTTCAAGCGATTTTAAACTAACTAAAAACTTAAAATTTAAAAATAGCTCAGAATTGGCCTCAAGGCAATAAATTATTTTATATTTTTTAGTCCGTTTTATTAGCGTTGTATATTTTTTATATTCAAATAAAACATTTATCTTGCTACAAAATGTTTACTTGGTTTAATCCCCAAGGTACGAGACATTTACGTGTAATACAAAATATTTTGACGTTTGCTCTGTCAAGGTTGATCGATCGCCGTCAGATGAAATCGATCTGTCACGTCGATTCTTGGATAAGGCGGCTTTGCACGATTCTGTGCATAATCGATTAATACATAAGTATATACTCTATACAACTGCGTTGTTTAATGAAGTAACTTTAAAGCTAATGGAGGTGAGGCTTGGACGCTTAAAAAAAACCTCAGCAAACGTATAGAAGCGAAATGATGCTCGCTATTAGCTCAAAAACTGGCCAATGACGAGGTTCTCCGACAAGTCAAGCAAAAGCGTGAACTTTTTGCAGACCGTCAAAGGTAGAAAAGTTGCTGATTTAGGTTTTATCCTGAGATATGACATCGCGGGAAAAAGACAAGTTGGTTGGAGGAGGAGGTCGTAAAATCGAAGAGTGCACGAAGAAAAACGAAATAGAAATTACAGTCACAAGAAGAAAAACGAATCAAAAATTATGTTAAAATATTTGATCTACATACGCAGGATACGTGATACTAAAAATGGATTAGGCAGCGCGTCTTTAGAGAGTCCCATGACCAGCAGTGACTGAGCCGGCAAGAGTTGCAGCAGTTTATTTCTCTTCTAGACTTTTATACAATTCCAATATTATTAAACAGCGTATGTCATCTCTCTCAACTACTTGGATCATCACAAACATAATGATAAATAATATGGCGGCCAGAGTCAATGGACTTTAGGTACATATTTAAATTATTTCGAAGGATTCGAATCTCTCAATGTATTTACATTAAAATGTCCTCCGAACACGATTCAGGGTATTGTTGTCGATCTGACTCCGTGAACGAGAACTTTTTAACAAAGAGCCGTCAAGTGCGAATGGCACAACTTTATGTATGGGATCTTTTAAGATTTGTATTTATACATTGATTCTTCAGTTAATATCCGTGTACTGAGAACTGATAGATACCTACTTCGAATTGTGGTTAGGTCATAGAAAGCATGAGCGATAACCTATTTGTGAATCCTATTTTGTAAAAGTTAGTATATGTTTTAAAAGTATAAATGACTACAAAATGTGTCATAGCGCAACAATATTTATTTCGTTATACAAAAGCCTGTGCATAACGATTCATATAGAAGCAATTTTTCAAATTCGTTTAGCATAATAAGAAAAAATATTTTTTATGGTATAGGAAGGCAAACTAGCAGGCGAGCATTTATCGACGCCTGTAAACATCTGCAATACTACAGGCATTGCATCACCGGGCTTTGCAAGATATCTAAGCATTTCTTTTGAAGGTTGTAATGTCGTATCGGTTAGGAAGAAGGTACCGCAGAAGATAGCTGGTTTCACAGTAGTGGTGTGTCGAAAGATATTTTGGGTATAACATATAAGATATGGTGGGTATAGCTTAAAAAAACTTATAAATACATATAGTCACGCCTGTTTCCGGTACGGGTAGACAGATACCACAGACCTCCGTCCGCTACGATCCCGGCACACGTTCCTTGCGTTCTCCTCTCTTATCCATCTTTTCATCTATCCTTCTTTTCACATTCATTGTAGCGAAACGGCTCTCCGTTAGTCCCTTCTCGCCCTCGTGGGAATCAGTACGTGAAGGGTGGCGACCCATGTCGCAAAAAAAGAAATGAAATATATACCTAGTTTCTTTTGCTTATTATTCGAAGATGTTAATTAATGCTGGTAGTCTATGAGCTTTTACAATTTTATCAAATTCTGGGTCCGCGGATTTCTTAGCCGTTTTCATTGCTTTCGTTTTAGGAAAGGATGATAAACGATTACTTTTTTATAGCACAGCAGACAATTAATTATTAATTACAATGGACTCCCAAATCAATAATTTTCATTTTAGTCTCAAAGTGTTAAAAATTCTCACATTAAACTAAATTTTTGCTGGTTTTTTAATTGAAAATGTAACAAAACATTTGTTTTCGACTGCTTAATTTTTCTTTTAATGTAAAAAAATCAAACCAAAAATGGTTCAAAGAGCTGCTCACCCCTAAATACCTAACAAAACAGAACACACGGCTCCGGAACGAGATCTGCCCACACTTGGCGCTCCAAAATTCAAAAGCGGTCTTAAGAGGCAGAGCGGTTAGTGCCTGATTTGACTAACAAAAAACAAAACAACTAAACGGTTTCATGTTCGATGCTCGGCTGTGCTCACGAGTTTGTTCACGAATAAATTATTATTAGAATAATAAAAGTTGACCAATTTTAAGTGTTATTTTTTTATGAGATAGGAAGGCAAACGAGCAGGCCCGTCAACCGATGGAAAGCAAGCAACGCCCCCCATAGACATCCGCAGTGCCATGGGCACTGCAGACGCGTTGCCGGCCGTTAAGTAAAGTGTAGGCTTGTTTTTTTTAAGGTTCCCATGTCGTAACGGTTTGGAAACACCGCTGGATGTAGCTGGTTCCACAGGGTGGTGGTGCGTGGAAAGAAGTTACTTGAAAAACGCATCGTACTCGTACAATCGTGGTCCATATAACTATAGTGTTTTAGGTTGGTGATATATTGACATAAAAAATCGAAAACGCTGTAAATAACATAATTTTCTTATTAAATATATATATATTCGAATCAGAAAAAAATACTGCTTCGAATGGTCTGACTCTCATAGAAAATTTTGTACAGCGTTGAAACTGACTGTTTTCGAGTGACCAGATACAATTTTTACAGAAATCTTAAAAGGTTTTTTTGGCTCTGGTGGTAAGTTTTAATTTTGTGATTTTGTGTATATTTTTTAAAGTAAAAACTTATTTAGCATCACTGTGATTTGAAACTCGAAGAAACGAAAAAGCGACACTAAAAAGAGAAAAACACAAAATATCTATAGGTTTCAGCCTACGAGAGAATGAGATAAAATTCTGGAGGTCTACCGCTCTACCGCGTGTGAACTGTACATATATTTTTTAAAGAAAATGAAAAACCTTCGAAAGTAACTAAAGCCGCCCATAGACATCTGCAACGCCATAGATATTGCAGTAGCGTTGTTAGTCTTTAAGAAATGCTACTCTTTACCAGGCGACACACATACTGGTTTTCCTTTCTATCAAATATAAAGACTTTTTCCCGCCAACTTACATCAGTAACGTTGTGTTTTTATTTGACTTTTATAATGTTATGTTATTATCAGTTATATTGTTTAATTGTGCGCATTTAACAATATATGTAGTTCGATTAAGGCGTATAAGTGGAGTGATATGAAATGAATGCGTTTAATGTGATTTTTAAATTGACTGCAAAAGTCCTTAGAAGTTTTTGGTAGAATGGCCACAATTTTATCGTGACTTCACCAACAATCATTCAACATTAAATCTGGAGAAACCTTATGTTATTATATTTTACTTAACATTTGCATTATACAATAGTTATAGCTAAATGCCGTCAAAGACAAAGAAAAAATATATACCTATATATAAAAAAAAACAAAAAGCTGCATTTTGAATGTGTTATTAAAAAATATATGTGTCCATATTTACATAATATCTTTGGCCCCATCGCTGTAGGACGACCGAATTGAATGCACTAAAAAAATGACCCCGACCACACTGACGTGTTCACACCCTCTTCCAGCCATCAAAAGGCATCTGTCATACAAAGTGCCTTTAAAAAGAATTTTATGTCTCGTATTGATTGGTTTTAAACGCTCTAACAACTTGAGTCGCTTGCATTTTTTGTTCACAATTCATATACTTCCCACTGCTGGGGACGGACCTCTCAATTTCTGAAGGAATAGACGTTAGGTATATCAACCTCGATTGTCTATATACGCCATATTACATTTATCCCGAAGTGGAAAGGTAAGTAAAGTAAAGTAATGATAAGGATCATTTCTGATGATCTATACCTTTTTTTAGATAGGGAAGAGAGAAATAAGGGAGCATGTGGAATGTGGGAAGGTAAAGGGTTTGGACTTCGGCATTTTTCGCTCACTCTCGCTCACGCAGAAGAAAATAGAAACCATTAAATTATCACTACCATGTTATATTGGCATATTTTATGTAAGATATAGGTTTTAAGTACATTTTGTCTCTACAATCCCACTTGTATTTCGAAAGTAATCACTACAGATCATAGATATCCGCAAAACCAGAGACACAAAAAAAACAAACGGTTTTGAAACAAAACACGCTCGTTTATATTAATAAAGATCTATTATTAAATACATATGAAATTGCATGTACAGTAACAAATAGCCGCAAACAAAAATTGTATAAACCAAACCCCAAGCGTAATGCTTAATCATATTAAAGCAATATAACGTCGGTTACAATTTAAGCAATTCCAACTCCACCCTGTTTGTCAATCTAAACATCCAATAGCGGCCACAATGGTTCTCATTCCCAGAAACAATTGCGTTCAATCTTCTCTCATTAGTGGCGGCCATCTTATTGAGGTTCCCGGTCGACTAGGGACACCATATTGTCGACAGTCCCGAGAAATTATTTCGAAATAAAAAGTAAAATTATTTACATACGCTACAGAGAGATGAGTATTATATAATTTTATATATCATATAAATAAATAATAAGGATACATTACTGAAATTAGATTTGGTGGCGATCTACGCACAATGTTGCCTTTAATTAAAAAAGTCGCCTATTTCTTTTTTTATTTTTTTGTAAGAGATAGGAAAGCCTTACTGGCAGGCCTGATGGAAAGCAATCAACACCGCCCATAGACATCCGCAGTACCATAGGCACAGAAGCGATGGCGGTCTGTTGTTTCATTATGACGCTTCAAAAGAAAATATGTAAAGATAGGTAGATAACTTGACTTACCACCATATCATCTGCCTCCAAATTTATTACAATTTATTTATGGAATTAATTAGTCAGTGCGTTAATATATTAATAGTTACCTGTAATTAAGCAATAGGTCTCATTTAATACATATCATTGTGCAATTAAATGTTAAATAAATTCCCAATCTTTCGGAATATGTCTACTCCCTCGACAGCTAAATGGACTTACTAACTGGGGCCGTATTCCATTTTTAAATTGACCCACACGACTGTCTCGCTCTCTCGTTAGATACTTTTTTGTTCAAATTTCGAATCGTTTCAAAATTATCCCTGCGTCCGCTACGAGTTAAAGCAAGATGTATTGTATGTTAGAACGAGAGGGATGGTATTTTTTCATCGAGACTGCGGTTTCGGTCAGTCGTGCTTTGTGGTTGCCGCTTTCGGAATATGAGAATTATATACATCGGACATATTAGGTACAGTCTTTAATGCTGCCATTTTATATTGGAAGGTCAAAGCTTTATGATGACATACACATATTATATATATTAACATATAAATATACAAATAAACAAGATCCACTTGAAGTTTACGTATATATTTTGTTTTTACTTGTAAGCATTAATTGCAATTGATTTTTCCTCATACCTTTCGGTAAAAAACTTCCCTTCTTTGTATATAATGAACTTTAATATCGCGTTCATTATAGCAATCATAACAATGGAATTTAATGTTCCTGCGTGGATGATTATTGATAATTTCCGATATGTTTATAATCATCATTATCATCGGTCCGCTGCAGCCAACTGCTTGACGTACGCCTCCCAAAAGCATGCTACTGTAACGTGCCAGTCGTACTGCTACGGCGACCCCCGGGATCTTTAGGGTGCTTCTTCAAATAAAATTATTCAAAACGATATTAATTTATTCTTGCGTTTCATTGTACATTTATATTTTATTCATATACTTTATTAACATTTTTCACTTTACATTCTATATATATATATATATATATATATATATATATATATATATATATATATATATATATATATATATATTAATGTTTTGTCGGAGTGACATGTCTATTCAAAAGACGTCTGTCTAAGTAAAGCATTTTGTTTTATAACAATTTATTTCTTTTTCATTTTAAATTTGAATATTACGAATGTAAAAAAACGTAATATAATATAAAAGATTTTCATGCATTAGTGATAGATTTATGAATGTATAACTACACTACCAAGCCTGCTTCAGGGAAGGGTATGTCCAATGAAAAACTCATGTTGAATTTCTGCAAACCGCTCTCCACGATACTCTCCTAGAGTACCAAACCGTGGATACTGACAGTCCGTCCGCTTCATAAGCTCAGAGTTGCTCAGAGATATACGCTCGGAGTCTCTTTGGTTGATATGATTGATGAGACATAGTTTTCTGAGTAGGCAAACTCAAGTGACAATAGGCTGGTCACGTTTGTCGAAGATCCGACAACCGTTGAAATAGACGATTGCTGAGGTGGAGGACGTTTCTTGGCAAACATGGTGTGAGAAGTCCAAGCTAGATGGTGCAACGACCTGCGCAGGGCAGCTGCCGAAAATCGGATGCGTGAAGCCAAAGATTGTGTTAGATGATGCTTTTTGGGCGAGGCCAAGTTCCAGCAATGGTCTGCCGTGAGTTGTTGTTTTATTGGTCTCCACGATCTTCGCTTCATCTGGTATGGGGGCGCCCCACACTACGTTTCTCCGCGGTCTCCACTCAAGTACCTACCCCTCTACTCCGGAGGTTGTTGGTTTTCTAAGACACATGTCCAGTTCTTTTCCATAATAGTATAAACACGATGAACTGTCTCAGCGACTGGTTCTCCGACAGATTTTCTTCATCTTTAGAATGATGAATTATATTTTTCTCTTCGTGTATTACCAAACTTAATTGCGGAAGATGTATTTTCTAGGAGGTTCGTTAAATGTTAATTATAGAGATAAGAAGATTGTTTAATTATAAAAAACGTGGGAGCGAATACTTTCTTTGTAGAAGTGATGAGTCTGAATTAGGCAGTGCATTGTGTTTACGAGTAAGTACTTATATTTTGTATATACACACACACTACTTATATTTTGTACATATATTCACGCTTCTAAATTTGTACGATGTAGGGTATTCTTGTAGTGGTAGAGCCACGCTTAAGACGAATACTTTGTCAAGAATAGCATATTATTTGTCTTTAGCATGAATGGGTTGGCTTGCCCGGGGAACTACCACACTCCCGCAGAAAACCAGTGTCTGAATGGTAGCTTAGCTACCGTTATATAGTTACCGTCATAGTTGGATAGTTCCTTCTTGATGTTGCTAATGCGGTAAAATTCTGAGAGATTTCATTCTATAAATCTTGACACATAGAATGATAAGAAAATTTGGAATACAGGTATTTGTGCACATAGAGTGGATGGATAAAAGACGACTGATAAAAGAAATTTAAAGAGTCAATAGGAGGATGCTCAAAGAAAACATACCTTGACCAAATTACGTCCTTAACCGGCGAGTTTGTACTAAGAGAATGATGAGTTTGGATGAAGCAAAGAAAGTGTGCCAAGATCTGTGATCTCTGCCTACCCCTACGCGAAACAGGCGTGATGATGCGTATGTGTGAATTTAATGTAATATAATAATAAATAAAATCATCGAATATCGCAACGCTGTTCGAGCAAGACGGGCAATGATCGATAGATCCACTATCGACAGATCGTTTCACTTTCGGATTTGACTCCGTGACTGTCGGATCATTGCCAAGGTTACTACACCATCGCGTTGTGCAACGCTTCGTACAGTCGATTGTTGTTTGCTTTAAAATTGGAATTATATTTTTAGTTCTAGTGCTGCCAGTACTTTAGGGCATTATTACACTTTTCATGAAATGTTGAGAAAATTCGCCTTTTTATAATCAATGAATTTCATTTCAGATTCAATATTAAATATAGCACCGCCAGCTTGCTAATCTGAACACGTTAATTATTTAAAATAGCATTAGCTGTTTTACTTATCTTCGCGACACGATAAAACGGGTTTAAAGAAAGAACTGGACTGTATCGTTTTCTCGAACAAGTCACATCAAATTAAATGACATACATGAAACTGATGATTACGTACTTAATTGTACTGTGGCGAAGTTATTGTTTTTTTTTTAATCTAATAGCGAAAGAACCATACACGAATAAACCGATTCGACGGGGGAAGTGTCACATTCTCATCGAATATCAGCGTTAAGTGCTAGTATTTTTCAATGTAACCTTGTTTAGATAGATTGATAGATATATTCTTTATTGTACACCAAAAAAAAGTTATACAATTATTGATTGTAAAACAAATGGCGGTCTTATTGCTAATAGCGCTTTCTTCCAGACAACCGAAGGATGGACACAATGTTAGAAAGATAATTTGATGTAGATAGGTGTTACATCATCGTTATAGATATTATAGAGAAGAAAGAAAAAAAATATTAATACCTTGTTGAGTAACATAATTATAGGGATCTTTTACTTCCTATTCATTCCTTCTATTGTATTCTTCTTAACCCTAAATTAGGCAATGCATCTACAGTGCCCTTGGTACTTTAGACATCCACAGAGTGTTTGGTTATTTGTTCAAATAAAAAAAATCTTTCATGTCGAAAGACATGCCTTCTTTGTTTCCTCACAAGTTTAAGGCGATTTAATAAAGGCTGGCAACGCTTCCGTGATACCTTTGATGTTGAGGACGTGTGTCTATGGGCGGCGTTGATTGCCTTCCATCTGGCGACACGATTACTCGAAGTGTTGCATTAAGAACTAAGAGAACTTATTTACGTCAGCAACACCATTCATAAAGCTGTAGCGAATACAGAATCGATTTGACTTAAAATCTCCGTCAGATGCAGGATAGACGCGGAGTTTTTATTGCTTCGCCAATCGAAAATATCTCGGTTCGCGAACGCCATATTTGATTGACCTTCACGGGTGACCAATCAGAGAGTGAATAAACCTATTAACGTTGATTATATATCAAACTGTTCAAAGAGTAGTTAAATATATAAATGCTAGCGCTGGCTGGTTATGTTTAATATTAGGTTACTGAATAAAAAAGTGAAACGTTACTTCGAAAATTTTTTTTTTCAGATACTATTTGGCCGAAAAATCAAAACTTACTTCACTAAAATCCTCAACAAAGAATTAGAAAAAATAATATTGCATGTTTAATTTTACCATTTAGCGAAATCCATTTATTGTTTACAAGTATATTCTACTTCAAACAGTGCTATGATTAGCGAAGACTACAGCCACTTATCCACAGATATCTGTGTCCTTCGGCTACATGCATCTAGTCAGTTAGCCGCCTTGCGCAGACCGTCGCTTTATCGGTTGGATCGTGTAGCCGAAGATCGGGCTAGTAAGTGACGCGGATTAGCGAAGACTACAGCCACTTAACCACAAATATTTCTGTCTTTCTTCGGCTGCATGCAGACAGCCTTGCGCAGATCGTCGCTTTATCCGTTGGAAAGTGACGCGCTTTAGGTGAGACCTATGTCCAGCACTGGACTGTGTTAGCAAACGAATCTAATGATCTCTGTGTTAGCAAAACGAAACAATTCGGTAGTACTCGCTTTCCCTTTCCACTCCCTTATTTTGTGTAGGTACACTTCCTTCTTCGGTCAACCCGGTTTTCGCCTTCGCGTCTTTACTTCCATCATGACTAGTTACAACAATTTTTACTCGTCATGTAGGTATCATTATATGCCATTGGTTTTTTTATAGCAGAGCGAGCATACGAAATTGCAGGTCGCCTGGTTGTAAGTGATAAACGCCGCCCATAGTTATACGCAACGCCAGAGGGGGCGGGGGTAAGCAACTTTGGTAATGTGGCGTGCCAGCCGTACTACTACGGCGACACACGGGATCTTTAGGGAGATTTTACCTTCGATGTAATGGAAATTCTTCCAAATCAAGTTAATTTATTTTTCTATTCACTGGACATTTATATCTTATTCGTACTTTATTCACACTTTATCAAACTTACATTTTTTATCTCATTTTCTTATGTCGGAAGGGTGACATGTCTATTGAAAGACGTCAGTCGAATTAATACTTATGTTTTAATATAAAACAATTTATTTCTTTTATAAAAAGAAATAATATAAAAGATTTTAATAATATATTCAAGTAAAAAGTTTAAATACATTAGTGATACATTTATCAATATATCACTACAGTATTATGAATTTCTACAAAAGTTCACGTTTTTGCTTTACACGTCGGAAAGCACTACATTAGCCACTTTTAGTAGTATATAAAATACAAGAATACAAAAAAGATGGGATAAAATTTATCACAAACGAACTTCTGCGCCTCGCGCAACAAGAGGAGACTTGTGCTGAATTGGCTGCGAATCTTCGCTAGTCGAAGTTGCGCTCTTCGAAGAAGAAGTAATCAAAAAAAAACGCAAATAAATTAGCATATTCCGAACCCTTTTAACACTTCCCATTAACTACCGTTAGTTTGAAGGAAAGAAAAAAACTGTCGCCGCGGTCGTAAATACGAACGGACAAAAGAGGGATTACCTTTTAAATACGCATAGTTGCTACACAATTGCCGTCTTGTGCCACTGTGGTGCTACACAGTGGTGATTTGTTTATCCATTTATTTTAAAAAAAATGAGGTGCTAAGTTTTGAAGAGATCAAATATTTTAATACTTGCGATTTGTACCATAACTTATCTGACGCTTGATTTTATCTAACGGATAAAAATGGTCCAAAATAATTTATCAAGGCATATTGTAAAGGTTACATACAAGTATAGTAAAAGTCATATTTTATACTTTTCTTCTTTTCATTCGTTCCTTCAATCCTGAGCATCAAGACTAGCAATGGAAGGTAGCATTTGCTCGTTGCCATTCGTCGCTCTCACGCGTCGCTCGCACGAATTTTTATAGTGTGTAAGTTAGTTGGTCTGCATAACGCGTTGGCCTTCAGCCACGAAGTCTTGTTGTTGCGTTTTTGGTAATAGTAAAAGTCCTAATAATATGGCAAAAGTACTTGAAGCCGCGACAAGTGACCAGGGAAACAATCTTTCGCAGATATCCACACATCTTTGAGGTTATTAATTATGATTATATTATAACAAAACAAAAAGATAATAATTTTAATCAAACAAGTGTCATAAAATGGTTCTTGCTCAATATATGCCGGGCGCTCTATTGGAGCTCCTGGCGCTGGTTTTCACTAAGAACCAATTGATGTATATTACTCGTTTTTGAGATATCGATTGAAATTTGTTAATTATAAAATAGTTTTGGTCAGAACCATTAATTACATTTCACACAACAGTGCAGCAACTTCTTTAAAATAAAAACTCTAAAGTAAAGCTCCTAACACCGCACGTCACTCAGAATTACAATTAAACCCTCAAACTTCTTTCAAGCTGACCGTGTAGCTACCGTACATAATTATGCGGGCCTCTAAGACCCTTTCATAGTTAAAAGGATTATCACCACCGGACTTTTAAAGGGTTACATTTTTTTGCGGTCAGTCCCTTGGAGACAATCGCTGTTCTGCCCCGTCGGTGTTTCGGGATTTTTGCAAAATGTTCGCTCTTATAATTTTTAATTTATGACGTTATACTTGGAACACATTGTTTCTGCACCTTAGATATTGATAACTGTTTAGCTTTTCATACATCTCTCTCTATTTGACTATTAAACATACATATCGTCGCGCCTGTTTCCCGTAGGGGTAAGCAGAGACCAAAGATCTCCTTCTGGTACGATCTCGGTATACTTTCTTTTCGTCCTCCACACTCATCACTCTCCTCATGCAAGCTCGCTGGTTAAGGGTACTCTTGACCTGGCCTTTCTTAAAACTTCGGCAATTTGATCAAGTTATGTTTTCTTTCTATTTCCCTATCGATTCTTCCATCCACATCCGCAACGTAAATTTCTTTTGCCAGTCGTCTTTCATCGTTCCTCTCTATGTGCCCAAACCATTGTCTCAACTTTTGTCACGACATCTTCTTTTACTCTCTACTACATCGCTCTCTTATATCTTCATTCTTTAACTTTGACTATTCAAATGCTTCTATAATATTTTAAGTACGAGTTAAGAGTCGTTGGTTTGATTACGACACATGGCCTGCAAATATTTATTTCACCACTGTGAACATGTGTGGTTGGTTAATGTCCGTTCTTGATGTGACATCACAAACGCCATCTATTGAAAGTAATCGAAATATATATATATATATATATATATATATATATATATATACATATATAATAGTCTTCTATTTGGTTTTATTTATAAGAATTTGTTGCATAGAAATTTGAAATTATTACTATATCTTAGTCTAGGTATACATATCGGCGACCTAATTATTACAATGTCATCATCAAACATTTTTCTCACTTTTCACTTTTAAACTCTTAGGCACGATGCGCCACTATAGTGGCTTTCGCGAATATCGTCTTTCTGAACGACGCACCACTTTAGTGAGCCTCCGGGACTCAACCGCTCACCGGATGAAGCGCGATAGCTAAGCTTCCACTCAGATCCCGGTTTTCTGCGAGATTGTAGTACTTCCCCGGGCGAGCCGGCGCATTCATGCTACAGACAAATAATATGCCATTCTTGACAAAGTATTCGTTTGCAGTGTGGCTCTACCACTTATTATTATTTAAATTAATATTTCAAGTATTCATATGCTTTAACATTTGTTACATTTCCTTTAATTATTGCCAGCGTCTCGGTCTGTATTGGAGTACAATATAGGTAGTCTAGCTTTTGGAAATATATTGTCAGGCTGAGGATGCCATAATTTAATATTGTAAAAAAAAACTTCTAAATAATTCAAAAACATTTGTCCTGGTTTTAAAAGAAAGAGACGTCTCTTCCTTGTAGAAAAAGGACATTTTTTTTTAAATACATATACATGAATATCCTTAAAAAATTTGATGTAGCCTTTCCGTTTCAGGCGAATACGTGATACAAGGCGATTTACCCGAGGAATTGGTTAGCAGCGAAGAGTCCAGGTTCGATCTTCTAGAAGAGGCTCTCCAACTTGTTGTGCTTGGTGACGAAGCGGAAACCAAGAATGAACAATCTGAGGTGAGCATCGGTGTATGTTTGATCTTCTTTTATGGAAGAGAAAGGCAAACGCACAAGCGGGTCACCTGAATCTAAGCAAAAACCGCCGCCCGTGAACAACCACCTAACTAAGGCCGCCGCAAATGCGTCGTCTACCGTGAAAAAGAATGTGGATAATGGGATGTGAAGAAGGACTTAATAAGTGGAGAAGAAGGAAGTGAAGAGAAAGGTATTAAGTCTCCGGATCTCTGCATTCACCGTTCGAAGGTTAAAATCGTCAATGGAGTGTGTTACGGTGGTGAGAAAGAATGATTTAAGTGGAAATCTAGTAGTTTTTATTGACTTCCTACTACACGTAGTTTTTCTAAATGAAAAATACATATTGTAGCGCGCCAGCCCTATTGATACACGGGATCTTTAGGGATTTTTATCTTCGTTTATAATTAAACTCTTCCAAATGAAATTTATTTATTAATGTATCATTGTACATTTTATATTAATTATATACTTTCATAATATCCTAATATTACATTTTATATTAATGAATTTCACTTTACATTTTATATTCAATCTCACTTTTTTATGCCGGAAAGGTCACATGACTATCGAAAGACGTCAGTCGAACTAACTTTATTGTTTTTATATAAAACAATTTATTTCTTTTTTATTTTAAATTTTTAAATTACGAATTTAAAAAGAAGTAATATAATGTAAAAGGTTTTAATATATTCAAATAAAAAGTTTTATTATTATACATTAGTGATACATTTATTAATTCTAAACTACAATATATACAACACACACAACATATTACATACAGAGTGTCCCAGAACTCAACGTCAAGCCGAAACGGGGTGACAGAATTGATTGTAACCATCATGAGAAAAATCAGAAAAAATGGATCTTAAAATTAAAAACATACGAAGAGCTTGTGCGAATAAAAAAAATTTTAACTGAGTAAAATGGGTTAGCAAAAATCGGGTTACTTGAGGTTTTTAAAAATACTTTTTGATTATCAGTGACAACGAATCTGTATATATTTTTAATATAATTAAAATGTATAATAAAAATACATAATTAGTTCCAGTAGTTTTCTAAATTTGTATAAGTGTCAGCATATGATATGCTGTGGATTTTGTATTAAATAAAAACACAACGTGACTGATGTAAGTTGGCGGGAAAGTCTGCAGTAGCAGACTAACGTTTCGACTGTGGATGTTGACTGGCCAGCCTGTTTATACTAGCTCGACTCTACCGGTGTTGATTTTTGATCGTTTGTGTGTGCAGGCGGTAGAGGGCAGCAGCGGCGGCGGCGAGATGTTGCACCCGGCGATGCGGCACGTGCCGCATCACCCGCTGGCCCACTACCACAACCAGGTCAGTACCAACTGTCATCTATACTGTACGCTGTACGTTGGCCTCCTTCCTCAAAATAGAAAGAAAGAAAAACTTCATTTGAAACACCATAGGGTGGTGCAAATAAATAAAAAAATAAAAAACAATTATGTATAAAGGAGACTTTTGTTTGAAGTATAGGCAAAAAACAGTAGAAAATGACGTATTTTAGTTTTATACACCATTTGAATCCAAAACAAAAAAATTGCCTCGAAAGGTCGCGGACTTTTTTAAAGGAATTAAAATTGCTTAAAAAACGAACGAGACAGTTCAACGCAGTTTTTTTACTGATTCAAATGGTGTATAAAACCAAAATATGTCATTTTCTACTTAAAGCAAATACGATTTTTGTCCTCGATATACAAGGGCACTCTTATCGATTTCTTCCAGTCAACCGTTGGATGAACACGGTATTAAAAAGATAATTTGGTGTAGGCTACTGACACATTATATCACTCGATCTTAAATCATGGTAGAATTAGTTTGATTCATGTAAAATGTCTTAAGAAATGTTTCAAGGTACAAAATACCGCCGCGTCAAGTGGTGACCGAAACGTGTTTTTACCAAAAATTCATGTTAAAATTAGTATTGATAAATGATCCCGTGTCACCGGTTCAAACACCACACACGAAGCGCACAAGCGTTGTTGTTGTTGGGTCCAAGTTACAGGCGCCTTGCAGGGAGAAAAAATGTGACATTATTTCTTGTTCTTTTTGGCACTTGGCATGCTTCTATAACATAATATTAATGGGTGGAGAAAATCATTTATTTGTCAATAACAGAGTCATAATAGCAGTGACGACCTAATGGCTTATTGGCGAAGCTACCGTTTTCAAAATCAGTGGTTGCAAGGTCGATTTCCAGATTAGGATAAATATATCTATGGCCTAACAGGTATTTATTCCCCTCCATGGGTACCCCTCCGGTCCGCCTTGGACAAACGTGGTGGGTTCGTGTCTATTATATCAGATATGAAAAAGTCTATGCTAAACAGCTACAAGTCCAACTCTTACGAAATAGGTTCCACAAATACGCTACCGCTCAAACTTTCTGTCACCTTACCACAATTGGAAGTATCAGTTCTCAGTACACGGTTTTTTGATAATCGATTAATCATTAAATGACAATAATCAATGCTTGTGACAAATTGTAAGTTGATTCCTGTATCTGATAGTTGTTTTTGACTACTGGAACAATGTTTAAATAATCAAAACGTCATCAAATTTATATTAAGGGACCTTTAAGTGACCTCAGAATAGAAGGTTATAAATGCATCTAGAATATCATTTTTTTGTATAACATTATTACCATTGTCAGCCTAAATCGTTTTATTTCTTGATTTGGTATCCCAAGATGACATATTTTCCCAGATAATCCTCGACAAAATTAACTTTATCTAAAATCTGTCAATTTTGTTTGCATAAGCGAAGAATTTTAACAATTTCTTTGCACCTGATTTTCTATTTGGATAGTACGGTAGCTTAAATTGACATTTTTTGTGTTAATTTTAGTGGTGAGACCATGTACATTAAACAACTATCGATAAAACCTAAAATAATATAATTTTGATTTTACATTTCTTTCTTTGGATCAGTCGAGGATTTAACAAATAGTACGTCTTTCTCTTACAAAAATAGAAATTACAAATAAAATCTAGAACGCAAATCACAAATATTTGTTTTTTCCGCTGAATTTTATATTTCTGGCTTAGTTCGCTAAATTCGTCGAGTCATTCACGTAGCATTAATTAACGAAATACATAAATTAAACCTATGTTTATAAAAAATTTTTTACAAATATCGATATTTCGAGTCACAGCCCTTACTTATTTTTACGTACGGAATACATTGGAATTTACTCGATATTCTGTTTGCTTAGGGTGCCACTTGAGCTGCACTGCGCATGCGTGGGCATGATTTGGAGCACCCGTTGTATCTTGTGCTCATAAATATTTTATGTTTACCTGGATTTAACTCTTGGAGTACACAGCAAATACCAATAGAACATTTTAATATTTTATGAAACATCTCTTCTTTTTCAAAGGTCATATAGGTCCTACTACTGATCTCTCTATTCTCAGATCTCAGATAGCACAAGATCTCTCTATTTTAAGAGAAATGCCCATAAACCTACCGCGGTTATCCAAAGTGGATTGGCGGGTTGTTCATACCCGTAATAAATTATTAGTGGTGTCAGTGTAATCATCCCGATGCGTCCACTTCTCTAGATATAGGAACTTGTCCTCAGCAGCAGTACGTATATGGACTGTAAAAATATCTAAATTCATTATTAACCCTGATAGGCGATTCTGTTGCACATATAAAAATGAAAAACAGTATTCAACAGATTGACATTTCATGAAACTTAAGTGGTCCGACCGCGTCCTTCGGTATTTATTTAATTGAAAAAAAAAAAAAAAAAATATATATATATATATATATATATATATATATATATATATATATATATATATATATATATATAGAATTATTATCTTGACCAGTATTCAAATCGGAATAAGCAATCCAATTCAACATCTGCTGATTCCAGATAACATTTTGTACTCTGTGGCCGAGCCCGCCATTTGAATCAAAGCTAATTCAGACACAAAATGAATGCAAAATTGCATGCATAGTTGCATGCAAGTATGCTTTCTGGTGAAGCTATGGACAGACAGGGGGATTGATGGTTGCATAGGTAGGCGTCGAGGCGTTAGAGTTAGTGCATTGTCATGCGTTTAAGCTAAGTGCTGTTTTCGACGTATTGAGATTTTAGCTTATTTCTCCCTTTTAAAGCTTATAGCATTTAAGTAACCGCAAAGTCACAATTGAGTATCAATAAAAAAATGCACTTGTCGAAAAGTAAACTTTGTTGCTAGCAACACTGATGTTCTTAAAGTTTTTAATTTGTTTTTTACCTAAAGTTGGTAGTACTGTAACAGAACGAAGAGACACGGGAAATAGTTGTTGTTACATATGTGTTCTCATATTTAAATAAGAGAAACTACGTGTAGTTAGAAGTCCATAGAAAACACCAGGTTTACTGCTAATGGAAGTGTTTTCATCCACCAACTCACTACAGTCCACTCAAGCTCCCAACAAATTTTATTTTCAAGTCCATGACATAGTTAAGACAATCAAATAAGACGTAGTTAAAATCAAATAATAAGCCGAAATAACCTAATTGATTGAGATTGTGAAAATACCACATATACGATATTGCGGTTTAAAGGAACTTATCTGCAATTGTTCATCTACATTTTAAATAATGCAAATAAAGGGAATATCACTTTTCAAAGGTCACGGATATTTTATCACAATATATATATGATCTGTTCCCACCTAAGTAAAGGAGACTTAACAGTTTGACAGACAAAAACAAGACTGTATATCGAAAATGGTTGAATGTCTGAAGCCGTAGAATATTTCAATTAGGGTTGTCACAAACACTAATAAATAGAAATAGTTGAGTAGCTTTTCAATTTATATAAAATAAACATAATTAAAGTTTTTCTAAATACAAACTAAGTCAAAATATTTATTAAATAGAAAGTAAAATTAAATAGATTATATTGTGTTTTTAATAAAAATTGTTTTCTATGCCGTCCTGTTTTTAGATGCGGTCTAATACAGACCGCACATTTAAATAAGAGGGGTTTCAGTATGAAGTTGCCGTTTCAGCGTACTTGCCACTTTGAATTAAAATTGAACCTGCATGTGTACAGTCAGAATTTTTACTTAGCTAAGATCCGCGACAAGCAAAAAAAAAATAGAAAAATGAAAATGTGTCTTTTAGTTTGCCTCCCTGTCTTATATAAAAAGTGATACATTAAGGGGAAGATTATTTCTAACTTTCCATTACTCGACATACATTTACATAGACTGTTTACTATGGAATATTTTTACTGTGAATTGGACTTTAGATCTAACTAAAAATATTATAATTTAAAAAAAATACAATATAAGCTTTATGTACGTACGTATTTATATATTCGTTTATGTATGTTTCTTTGCTTAATCCACACTCATCACTCACATATATTGTAATTTATTAATTTATATACATATGTATTAACATATGCCGAAGTATACTGCTGTATTGCTCTATACCTTGGGTTAACAGGCAGAAAATACCTGAAGTCATTACATCCGACTTTTTATAACACTCAGGGTCAAGTTCTTACGAAATTTTTTTTTTATTTTTTTTTATATATTCACGCCTATCCCCCGCAGGGGTTGGCAGAGACCACAGAGCTCCATCCGCTGCTATTCATCGCAGCGAAACGGCTCGTCATTGGTCGCTTTTCGCCCTCGTGAGAATAAGAACGTGACGGGTGGCGAACCACGTCGCCGTCATTTTCGACAAATTAGGTATATTAAATTCGTCTTTAGTGAATCCCACGAGCCGCAAGGGAGGATGGAGGTCAGCCCCAGCAGAGGCCTGCATGCTAAGGTAAAGCACCATAGTCCCGGGACGATCGGTACGCTTACGGCTAGGCTCGCCCCTAGCCACGCATCCATTGGCACGGCAGACCGTGGATTGGCGGAGAGGAAGGGAAAGGATAGAGAAGAAAGGAAGGGGCAGGAAAGGAAATGGGGATTGGGGGGGTTACCAGACTCGGAATAAACATTTAAAAATCCATATAAATATTTATTCCGATGCGGGAATCGAACCCGCGACCATTGACTCCGTGGGCGGAGGGCCGCGCCACTGAGCCAATCGGTCGTCTTACGAAATAAAGTTTATAAAATAAATAAATAACAATGCTCCTTTCTTTTTTAAATTTATTTTATCTCGTTTTTTAATACATTCATTTAAAATAATTTACCAAAAACCGGTCATCTATATCTTTTTAAATATTAATTAAAATCAAATGATTTTCCAGTAAGTATCAGCCCTAGTTTTTGATTCATTATGAATGTCACGATTCTTATCTACATCTTTTGCCTTCCATCTCGCCGCCATATCTTACCTATAGATCTATTGGTATCTATCTACACGCTTAATATTTCAAAAAAAATCTGTCAATGTGTGTATATATTTAATTTTAGCCATGAGATATTTGGAATCTTCAAAAACATTATTTGTTAGCGGAGAGCGAACATTACTACAAGTAACTTGTAAACTGTAAAACCAACAACATGCCGATTTAAGATGATTAATGGAGTCAGGCGTTACTTTGCGGAAATCCATTAATATGTGGACAGTTAGAATTATTACTTAGCCCAGATCCGCGACAAGCAAACAAAACTAGAAAATTAATAATGTGTGTTTTACTGGAAGAAGTTGATTTACGGGGACCTTAAACTAAATCTTACCTAAAAACGGCCTTCAGCAACTCTCCACTTTCCAACCACTATCAACAACACCAAACACACACCACTGTTCCACAATGTATACGACACGTGTTTCACCTCAACGCGGGGCATCATCAGGTATAGTAGACTTACAGAAGACAACCGTTAAGTGACTTAATTTACTTAACGGTTGTTGCTGTTGCTAACGGCCGTTTTTCGGTAAGATTTAGTTTTAGTTCCCCGTAAATCCATTTCTTCCAGTAAGACACACATTATTATTTTTCTATTTTTATTTTCTTGTCGCGGATCTTAGCTAAGTAAAAATTCTGACTGTCCACATGCAGATTTTATTTTAATTCAAAATGGCCAGTACGTTCGTTCAAACGGCAACTTCATATACCCCTGTTATTTTTATGTGGAACTAATTTTCTGACTTACCACACCTAAACAGGCCGCTTCGTCCGAGGCGGCGTATTACAGAATGCTTGACAAATGACTTATTTGGACAGAGCCACAGGTGATGTCTGGCCACCTGCGTTGCCACGATCCGTCACAATGACAAATTGTTATATAATATCAACCAAACGCAAGGATGGTGCGTTTTTGAGCGCGCCGTGATAGCGCAGTGGTTTGTGCGTTGCATTTTATTAACTGGTCGAGTTTGAACCCCGCTCCTCGTACCTATATAATTGCTCATCATCAACCTACAGTCCATAATAGACCATTGAATATTTGATACTTATATAAGCAATTGTTACTGTGCTAGGTCTTTGCTTATGTTACAGCAGAACATTGCCGTTTTTTTGTATGTTGTTATGTCGTTATACTAGGTATTTGCGTACCATAATTTATAAAGATTTAAATAAAATAAAAATTAAATGTACAATTAACTAAGTTATGTATCTCTCCTATATACGGAGGTGTTGTCAAAGCCATTTATATTATACTATTTGCCTTAATCAAGATTGTTATATTATATGGTTATACGACGAAGTAATTAGCTCGAGGATCAGTGGCGAGATTGCCGCTTATAGAATCAACGGTCGCGGATTCGATTCCCGCATCGATATAAATATATCTTTTTACTTGGGCAAGTATGATGGATTAATGTAATTTCACCAGAAATAAGGAAGCCCCGTGGCCAGAAATGGACATATATGGGCTGTGAAAGAAATTAAATAGTTTTACTAACATCATCCCGTCACCAAAGTCAGAGCAGATGAGGTTGACGGTTGTTGAAGTTGAAGTGAAGTTCGCTTATTGGTATAACTATTTATATGGCCTACAGGTATTTATTTTGAGTCTATCTCTGAGTATTTTATTACAGTTATGGAACTATGATTGTAAAGCGTTTTTTGTATTCTAGCGAAGTATGAAGATTTCAACCGGGATCCTTTCGCTCAATAAATAAGTACGCTATGTACCAAACCGCATGCACCCCCGAGAATTGACAAATGATCCGTTGACAGTTTGCGGTGAACAGGTAGAGGAAGGCGGGGTGGTTGTATTTTTTTTTATCTGTGCCGACCCTCGTTGGTCGCATTGTTATCGTAACGATGTTTTCTTTTAATTTCGACCGCTAATGGTTGATTCGGATTTTTAATACTTTTACTACTGCCTGCATTTCCCAGCACAAAATAAGGATATTTCGTTTCTTCCTATAAATGTCGTACAAGGCTAGTGTAGGAGCAAATATGAGTAGACAAGAAGCAACGTCCGCTTAATAAGAAAAGATCTGCAAACCAATCCGGGATTTGCTCTGGTTACGGCTAAACCAATTTAAATGATGTATGGACGACCAATTTGGCTCAGTGGTGGGACCCTCCGCCCGCGGAGTCAATGGTGGCGGGTTCGATCCCCGCATCGGAATAAATATATGTATGGATTACAAATATTTATTCCGAGTCTGGTAACCCCGCCAACCCGCATTGTACAAGCGTGGTGGGTTTAACGTCCGTTCCTCCAGACATGGAGAGGCCCGTGCTCACCAGAAGGACATATATGAGCTGTTAAAAAAAATGGTAAATATTTGCATTTATAGGATATAGGAATACACTCATGTGTACACACACATTCACTCACTAACAAACACACATACACACACACACATTGCATCATTCATTTCTTCACGTAATAACGCAAACGTGAAAGTTAGGTGCAACATCAGCTTTAATTTAATGTCCGATTTTTCATTTCATTAAATTTTAATAATACTTGTATATATAATGTAAATCCTTCTATAGAAGTACGATATGTTATTTTTTGTAATGTTGCCTGAGTGAAAATATAAAAAAAATAATACAAAAATACAAAACCCTTAGTAATTATGAGCGCGTACGAAGTAGCAGGAAATAAACGCGCTTAGAAATTAAATGTGAGACCGACAATACAAAAGTCATTAATTAAATTATTGTGAATAATCTGTCGGTCGCGCACCAAAAATTAGTTTAAAGACGCCCCGGGCACAATGTGAGTAATTACGGCAAAACGGAGAGTGCTCCACCTTCACATAAGTACAAAAAGTCTCAAAGTGGTAGACAGCCACGCTGCAGACGAATACTTTTTCAAGAACGGCGTATTATTTCTCTGTAGCATTAAATGGGCCGGCTTGTCCGGGGAAGTACCGTACTCCCGCAGAATAGCGGAGTCTGAGTGGTAGCTACTGCGCTTCGTCGGGTGTGCGGTTGAATTCCGGAAACCAAAACACACTGTGAGACGCCTCCGGGGTAGATAACGTACAAATTTGTGTAGGATGTCTGTTAGAAACTGTATGCGTGAAGCCGAAGGGAAGGGATAGGTGACTTATGTCCAGCAGTGAACTGCCGATGATGATTTTGTTAGTGATATCTTTTATGAATATATCCAATTTATTTTTGCAAACATTTAACTGAGAACTGAATGAATACAAGTATCCATGGGGAGTTATGATAACTTACCATTACGTTACCCACTTGTTTGTTTGGTTACCTCAGTCACTAAATTTTTTTTTTGTGAAATAGATAGACAAGCAAACGGATGATGGTGTATACCGTATATGACCAGCGCCTCTCATGGACATTCGCATTAGTAAGGGCGCTGCAGATGCGTTGCCTCAGGGTAAAAATGTGAATAATCGTAATTGAATAAGAAAATAATGGGAGAGGGTGAAGAAACGAGGGAGGGAAACGAGCTCCGAATCCCTGGACTCCTCATACGAAACGCGATAATAAAATATAAAGCTACTACTTAACGCCGATATACCATGGCTCTGCGGTGCTAAATCTGCACTAAATCCTCAAATTTAATATTATTTTTTATGCCTGCAGCAGGGGTTGGCAGAGACCACAGAGCTTCATCCGCTACCATTCATTGAAGCGAAACGGCTCTCCATTAGTCGCTTTTCGCCCTCGTGAGTATCAGGACGTGACGGATGGCGAACCACGTCGCCGTCATTTTTCAACGAATTAGATATATTAAATTCGTCTTAGTGACGATTTAATATTACTAAATAGATTTCAAATGCAAAATATTTCTGTTTGAATCATTAAAAAATCTCTCCACTTTCATGCGAATACGACCCGTCCTTATTATCGATTATTGATCTATAGATCGTGGCGGATCTATAGAACGCCGGGGTCAGACTGCAATTACGGGCCTATTCAGTTTGAGTCGGAGTAGAGAGCTTTATACATTATGTCGCTGTCAGTGTGAGGACGTAGGGCGAAGTCTGAAGTGCCTGGATTTGTTTTGTTCTGTTTAAAACCATGTATTGTGTTACTTCGATCTCTTTTTGGAATTAGTCATATAAATTATTTAAAATCGTAAATTGCACTTATAAAAAGAATTTAGATACTACAACTACATATGCAATAATTGTAATAAATAAGACATCGGGTCAATGGCAATACAGTGGACGTTTGAAATTTGTTTATGTATACATTTCTAAAAGCAGACTCGGTTGAGCATATTTAGGCTTGACAATATCATCAACTATGAACTTTTTGTGACTCAAACTGTGTGTGTGAGCGCACATAGAGGGACATAGATTTATATAATTAATAATAATTAGTTATTTACTTGTTAAATACAGTAAAGTAACTCTACGTCGAGTGTTCAATACAGCCGTAATAATCCAGTACTGACTATTGGTCTTCCCGCCTAATTAAGAGTTCCACAAAATAAAATTTGCTCCGATTGTCGCCTCTTACAACATCCACAAGAAGAAATATGGGGAGCCTGTAATATACCGTTAATAAGTCAAATGTTGCGTTTTCTCAAATTCTAGAAAAGGAAATAAAGACACCCCTTATTTAGAGTCAGCACGCATTATTTAATAAATATATTAACATTGCACATGGGACTGAGAAAAAGTATCGCGAAGACATAGGGTATCCGGTGGCAGAATAAGATTTTTTTTTTTAACTTATTTTTGGACCGTCTACATTTGTTATACATTATTCTATATAGTTCTAAAAACATACTTAAATGTAATCCTAATTATAGATGGAACGGTGTTTGTTATTGGCACATCATTATTGCTTATTTTCTGCCAATTTTGAGATAACATCCTGCCTTCACTTCACGCACATAGTTTCAAAAAGGCAGCGCAACGCTTTACACTCCTAAAGAGACGGAAATATTCTGAAATATTCCTGGGCCACCGAGGTTGCCGGATGTCACTCCTATAAACTTTTTTCTGTGGGAGCACGTCAAAAATAAAGTCTAAGAAACTAAGGAGACGATTATCTCAACACTAAAAGAAAATATTGTTTACAGCATCCCGACCTCACTCCCTCAGCGAGTGACACAGAATTTTAAGGAGTGAAGTGTGCCGAAATAAATTTAAAAAAAAAAATTCTTCGTAATAGTTGTCCAATTTCATTTATATCCTTTGTAGTTTTTTTATTATTCATGTGTGAAGACCTTCTACCACAGAACATCCTGTATATGAAAGATTATTGGCGGAGACGTGTTAAGTCCGCACACTCATTGCGGAAATGTCCGGCGCCGATGCATTAGGACACTGGCTATAACTTATGCCAATTATTTGTAAAATTAATCTATATTAAGGTCGTTGTAAAAGTTATCTCGGTTGTAAAAGCAGGCTCGATTGCCGTCGTAAATTTAGGATTAAAACTGGTCTTTACGCGAATTGACACACTTTCGGTACGGCACGCGACGGTACGTTTTACCGTACTCCAGCATCGACTTTCTTCCACTTACTGACTGACCGTTCGTTACTCTTTCCTGTATTAAAATTATAATGATATATATGTTATTTGTTTTGTTCGGTTCGGTTTATTTTCTACACGACCTTTAACTACTGTTCGATGCGTTTAACACAATGGCTGACTGTGGTTCGATTTTTTTACTATAATATTAGGTGTACAAATAAGTTTCCGCAGTTTTTTATAAAAAATTAGGAATTTATTGTAAAGGAAAAGTACATTACGTTTTATTCAAAGTATTTTCCATCATTTGCCACTACTTTTCCCCATCTTTCTGGCAACATTCGGATACCCCGTCGAAAAAACTCTTCATCTTTTGACGCTATCCACAAATCTACCCAATTTTTGGTGTCTTCATATGATGTGAGGCGCTGCTCAGACAGACCATGTGCCATCGACCGGAACAGGTGATAATCAGAAGGGGCTAAGTCTGGTGAATACGACTGGTGGGGTAAAACTTCCCCAGTTGAGTGTTTCCAAGTATGTTTTTACCGGCGCCGCAACATGTGGACGAGCATTATCGTGTAAAAGAATAATTTGTAGGTGTCTGGAGTAGTAATGGGCGCGTTTTCCTTAAGTGCCCGACTCAATCTCATCAATTGTGTTCGGTAGAGAGCTCCAGTAATGGTTTCGCTTGGTTTCAGCAATTCGCAATACACGACACCAAGCTGATCCCACCAAATACACAGCATGAGTTTTTTCCATGAATATTCGGCTTAGCTGTCGATGTTGATGGTTCGCCGGGGCTTAACCCATGACTTTCTCTTCTTTGGATTATCGTAGTGAATCCATTTTTCGTCACAGTGACTATACGATGCAAAAAACTCTTTTTTTTATTCCTGGCAAGCAGCATTTCACTCATGCATAATCGGCGTTCAACGTCTCTCGGCTTTAGTTCATATGGAACCCAATTTCCTTGTTTTTGAATCATTCCTAACGATTTTAAACGATGTGAAATTGCTTGTTGAATCACTTGTAGAGTAAGTGCAAGTTCTTTTTGCGTTTGGGACGAATCTTCCTCCAACAGTACTTCTAATTCCATGTCTTCGTACACTTTCGGCCTTCCACTGCGTTCTTTGTCTTTAACGTCAAACTCACCGTTCTTAAACTTTTGAAACCATTCCTGACAACTTCTCTCACTTAAAGCAGCTTCACCATATGCTTCTAGAAGCAATCGATGCGCCTCAGCTGCAGATTTTTTCACATTAAAGAAGTAAATCAAAAGTTCCCGCAAATGATGCTTATTCGGAATAAAACTTGACATTTTTGCACGAAAAAAAATTACGTGATGCTGATACGGAATCACTAGTACTTTAAGGTTATGGTGTTGCCAGATGACTAAACTTGGGATATTACGTTTTACATCTGACAATTTCTCCATAACCTTCTGGTGGGGCCATCTTTTGACAAACCGCGGAAACTTATTTGTACACCTAATAGTATATCTTTATTACATAGTTTCATCGCTTTTTTGTTTATTAATAAAACCTTAAAATTTTTAAACATTCCAACTATGCTAAGCCAATAGCGTTTTTGCTGGGAAATATGATTTTTTACATCAATACTAGTAAAATCGAATTCACAATCTTAAATTTAAGCGCAATCTTCACCAATTGAGCTATGGCTGCCGAGGTTTATCATGGAAACAAAGATATATAAACGTGGATAGGCAAACGAGATATGGCCGAACCTATTCCTACGTTGGGTCCGTACGAGAATTTCGCGTGGGAGCGGACTTCCCTCAGGTAGGCGAGCGTGGAGGGGAGTGAAATTTTTGAGGTATGAGTGTGGTTCATAGTCGACTCAATCGTACATCTTCCGAGCCAACCGACCTACAAACTCATGGATGCATCAAATCTACTGTTCGATGTACGCCTCCCGTCTAGATGAAAAGCTACGGCTGTCAAAATCAACCTCATACGCTTATATAATTACGAACGGTAGCAATTAAGATCGTTCATGAGTGAACCATTGTCGGATCGACGCGTTCCAGATGATCCACGGATCATTATAGATCGGCGGAGCCGTTTTTGCGTCTATGTAGTTATGTCGTGAATAATGACATTGTTTTACGTCAGTGTGTCCATTTAGTACAAATATACAGAGTAACAAATATGTTACCTATCACGTACTAAGTATATAATAAGACCAATTACCGTTCTTCTTTTGTATTTAACCTTTCATGCGCTTTTTGGCAACCATCGTTACCAAATTTTGTCCTTACTTTAATTTCCTGCAACCGCAATTGCCAACAGTCCATGTCTCGAGTTCTAAAATTTCTGACAAATTTTAATAATTAAAAATAATAGATGGAAATTACTTTAGATAAAAAGAGGCATTTTTTGGGTTTAGTATGAACCGCTTGAATGGTTACAAAAGTAGAGAAAATAACGTTCTTCTTTTATATTTATAAAAGAAGACTAAGGTTATTCTTTTGTTTTTACAAAAATAAACCTGAGAAACTCCTAGTGTAGATCTATTCATAGCTATTGAAGCTAAGTATACCTTCGAAGTCACCGTCGCTCGGTTCGATCCCAACATTGTATTATACATCTGTATACCGTGTATACAGTTGTGTATACAGGTATATAATACGGCGAAGTCAATGGTCGCGGATTCGATCCTCACATCGGAATAAACATATGTGTGGATTGCAAATATTTATTCCGAGTCTGGTAACCCCCACCAATCCGCATTGGACAAGCCGTCGTGATGGTTAACGTCCGTTTCTCCAGAAATGGAGAGGCCAGTGCTCAGCAGTGGGACATAATATGGGCTGTTTAAAAAAAATACCGTGTATGTTACTCTTTCATAATGGCACCCACGGCAAAGGATAGAGCTACAAGTCGTCTTCCTTCCTTCGTCTCTCGAATCTTAATAGATTCGAGAGACGAAGGAAGAGTATTCACAGAAATATATTTTATGTAGACCTGTGATATGCAGCATTCGCTGTTGGGAATTACCTGTTACTTAAATTGTCAAAAGTAACAGCCTCTTAAAAGTAACGGGTTGACGTACTGGCTGAAAACCGTTCGACAATTTATCGAGCAGGTTTTCGTATTTTATTTCGGTTCGGCTGATGGTAATTATATTTTCATTGGTAAACATAATATGTTAAGAAGAGGAAAGTGGGGTAAATGGGTAAATATTGAGTGTCGAGCTCACAGCGCTCGCTGAATGAAGAGTCAGAGAACTGACAACCGGTGACTGACTTCTAACGACGATGATGAAGACCAGACGCGAGTTGCCGAAGACCGGCCTAGGCGTACCTTGCTGGAGAATTATTTAAGTCTAGAGATGGAGTGCCATAAGCTGATATTATTAAAAAAACTAATGAGTATTGTATTCAATTCTCATCTCAACAATATAAAGATGCTAGCTACCACGGCTGCGCACTGCGAGCAAAAAGTATTTAAATTTTCCGCAGTCAATTCAAAAACAAAGTATAATCAATGTAATCGTTTTTTTTATCAACTGCCAGTGGCTAAATTAAATAGTGTTTTATTATCTATTTTAGTTTTGCAAGGTTATTCCTGTTTAGGTATATAAATGTTATTATTAAAATTACGTAGAAATGTTAAACCAAATGGCGAAGGTGATCAATCTACTAAGCAGAGGATCGCCGATTCGATCCATAATAATATCACATAGTTCAATTATCTAGTTGTCTCTTTTACTAGTTGAGTATAGGTTTATGCAATTTTTAGCTCGCTTTAAAGGGTGCTATTTCAAATTTCGATCCGAACAAAGTGCAAAACAAACGTTTCAAAAAATAGTTATTTTCTTCGATATTGAACAAATAAATTTATTAATTGTAGTGATGTACAAAGATGATTCCCGGCGACGTATTCCACAACCGCACAACTCGCCGTTAAAAAAGTTTCCTCCCCACCATCTGGATGAGTGGCGATCTACTACGGTGTGCTTCTTTCGAAACTTCTTCCAACGCACCACCACTCTGTGGAACCAGCTACCTTCAGCGGTCTTTACGAACCGATACGACATTCGCATTTTCAAAAAACAAGCCTACACATACATACCTTAAAGGCTTCTGTGACACTTGCGGTGGCGCGGTTGTCTATGGGCGGCGTTGATTGCTTTCCATCCGGCGACACGCATGCTCGTTTGCCCTTCTATCCCATAAAAAAATACTCCTTAATTTTATGTTAATTATTTATTACTATTTTATTGCAAGATTCGCCATGAGGAGAAACATCGTGGGAAAAATTTAATGCCCAAGAATATTTCACGGCCATGTGTCAACCCGCACTAGAGTTCCGTTACTAATTATAAATCCATAGTTTTTCATACTCACATCTGACCACCGGAGAGAGGCCCACACTTAGTTTTTCAAAGCATTCGTTCCCTTCTAGCTTAGTGTAATTTTTAACAGGTTATTCAAAGAGTATTTTCATTTAAAATTTCGAAATTTAAATGAAACATTTTTATGGAATTTACAAAGATCACTTTGGTTGGAGGTTAGTTGCCAACCATCGTCGAATAAACAAAATTTGGTGGCTAACCAATGTGTCTGCGTGGTTGGAAACCAGCGTTTACCTTGGTGTACACGCTGGTTGTCAACCACGTATTTAATCCCTGAATATACAAGTTAAACAGAATCTGTTGCGTCCGAAAAATAATGTGAATGAATACATATATAACAAGTAGTATGAAAAAATTCAGCTCAATTCCTACTTAGGTCAACAAAGTTAGTTGGGGCTGTGATGGGACCCCGCGCCCATGGAGTCAATGGTCGCGGGTTTGATCCCCGGTTCGGAATTATTATATGTATGGCCTATAGATATGGGTGTCATGTGTCAGGTGCCTACGAATGTGAGGTATTCAACAATTGTTGTTATAATAAATGATCTCTATAGCAACCGTTGCTATGGAAATCAATCCCCATAACAACTGTGTTAATGCGTGTGTGGCAGAAAGCTTTATGCAAGCGCCAATAATATAATAATTACACGAACTTTCATCGCAATCGACGATCCGCGAAAGCATAAATGACGAACACTCAAACATTCATTTTAATATATATAAGATGACAAATGAACAGGCGAGACGACTTTAGTCATCGCATACACCTAGTTGAAGAGCTAAAGCTTCTTAAAATGTAGTTAGCTTTCACTCGATGCTTCCGTCCAATACGATTATTTAATTGACGCGCTCAGTGGCGAGTTAAACATATAATTGATGGCATAGAAACATTTATGATTGATAACCCGCGCCTCCCTAAACTAAAATTTAGAATACACTTTAAGTAAAATATTTCTAATAGTGGTAGAGCCACGCTGCAGAAGAATACTTTGTCAAGAATAGCATAATATTTGTCTTTACCATGAATGGATCGGCTCGCCCGGGGAGGTACCGCACTCCCGCAGAAACCGGCGTCTTAGTGGTAGCTTAGCTACCGCGCTTCGTACGGTGAGCGGCTGAGTTCCGGGGGCCCAACACCCTTTGATAATGTTAATCCCTCTCACTACACCCATTGAAGAAATATTTCGACCGTCTTCTACACCAGAGATCAAACAGTAATAGCTAGTATATGTATGAAAATTATTAAAGACAATCTGTAAGGTTAGCTAATAAACGATTTTCTAATTGACTAGCTTTCCGGACACCCCTACTAACTTAAAGCAAGTCTAGCCAATATTGATTTATTGCATGCTTTTTTATACAGTACCTATTGCATTTTGATGATAATGATAAAAATACCTTTAAAAATATTACACAACACAGTGTCAATTAAACGCAATTAAATTTGTCTGTAAATTTTTCATAAAGAATTTAAAAAACTACATTGAAAACTTACATATGTTATCGATGTAGTTTGATACAAAGGAAACTTAACTTTAATTTTATCTGTGGCTTCAAGTATAGACTTTTACATTTATAATCTGTCATTCGAAATTGGAATTGACGCGCGAATTTATTTTCTAATTACCCCAATACCATACGCTCTCCACGACGTCTAAAGAAAGCCGTACAAGCCGCGTTCGAAGTCTCTTTACGCTTTACCGTTACAAAATGACGGCCAGCAGTTTACGTCGGCGCAATTCTGGCGATTTCACACCGGCATATTAGATATTAGTGTTTTTTTTTTTTATTTACAACGGATTGAGATACTACGGTACACTAGAGCTTATCGCGCTGCTTTTAGCAGAGCTTTTTATAACGTTCTTTATTTTATATATATATATATATATATATATATATATATATATATATATATATATATATATATATATATATACAAATACAAATAAATCTTCATTATATGAGATTTTTTTACGCCTTTTTAACTAACAATCACAACTTCTTATTAATATAAAAACAATAAATTAAAATGTTTATTTTTATGCTTGCCTAAAGCCTTTGTAACCCAATAAGTTAATAGTTTTATTAAAGTGTTGTGGTGCGCTAGCACATCGAGTTCGAATCCCTGTGTTTAGCCTCTAAAACTGTAATTTGTTTCTAATTATACTAAAAGAAGAAACTTGGTGATAAATATCATAAGACATTTTAGTTAAGTTTACTAAACTAGATAAGCCGACCCGTGGCAGATTAACCAGTTCTCATGAAAATAAAGACCTTTGCCCAACACTGAGATATGTATATACCAGACAAATAGCATAATAATTAAACTGGAAAATAAACTTTTTGCAACCATTAAAAAAAACATATTATTTTCATCATTTTCTTAAAGATTGTTATTCAAAACTGTTTATAGCTAACATGCTATAAAAAAGTAGCACTTGAACTCGTCTCTACGTACTATACCGGACAGTGAGGCTCGCACCGTAGCGCGGACCGCGCGCTTTTCAAATATGGAACGCACGGGATTTCGAAAACGACATGTGACAGTTATATTTTTTTTAAAAAAGCTGGCATAGGAATACATCATGTGACTTTTTTATAACTTTTAGTTGTCATTTGTACCTGATTTTTTTCTGTGCAATAACCACACACGTGGACAGTCTGATTTGTGTGCAATATTTTTTTATTTAAGTGTATTTAATTTAACTTATTTATATACCCTAGTGATTATTTTTTAAAATAAGAATGGATTTTCACGACTATCAGGTAAGGTATTGCTTTGATACAGGTAGAACATTGTAAAAATATTTTTTGTATCTAGGTGTATTCGAGAATGATCAATTTAAAACAGTACATTATTAATTGACGTCAAAATATATTGTCTCTCTTAATAAAAAAAATAATTTAACCAGATTAGCTGTCGAAAATGTCTCTTTTATTCTTACTGCTGGCTATATATCACTCTGAATGTGAAAAGAGAAAAATATAGAACATAGCGCGGTCCTGTGCTTCTTTTTACATTGGCGACTTCATATGACTTCGGAAAGTTTCAAGTTTACACCAGAGTACGCAGATTTAAAATAGCTGTAGAAAATATCTCTTTTATTCTTACTGCTAACTATACATCACTCTGAATGTGAAAAGAGAAAAATATAGAACGTAGCGCGGTCCTGTACTTCTTTTCACATTGGCAACTTCATATGACTTCGGAAAGTTCAGCTTCACACCAGAGTATGCAGTACATTTACTTTATAATTGTAAATAACAGTTTCAGGCACCGGGAATACACTTTAGTTCATTAAACTACCGTTGTAGGTACTTACATGCATAACATTTTAGCTTTTCACATCAATTTCAAATATATTACTTTAATATAGTTATAATTACTTTAAATTATTGTAGCCATAATATCTTAAAAGCTGAAAGTTTATTTCCTACATTACTTTTACCGTATTTACTTGTATTAATATTTCAAATTTATCAGTATTAGTGCCCTTAAATAAATAAATAAAAGTTATTAGCAGATCATTACTCCATATGGCCGAGGGGCGGCCCGCACTACATTTGCCAAGACGCGATTTCTTGATATAATGGTTGTACTTGGTATTACGATATGACATTTTTTCTCCAATGGATGTCTTCATTCTATTATATCCACCGGAGTAATTCCAAGCATAACCCTTTCCATAGCTCTCTAAGTGACTTTGAGCGTCTGAAGCAGTCTTACCATTAGGGTCTATGTTTCGGCACCGTAGGAGAGCACGAACAAGATGTACTAATCGAGGCCGTTCCATTTCAGACAAATCAGAAGGTATACGATTTCTATGAAAAACAAGTAATATAAAAAAAAATCTACTTTTTGCAGCGATCTACACGTATATACATATACACGTATATACACGTATATACATATATCACATATCATCCCACGGCAGTCCACTGCTGGACATAGGCTTCACCCGAGCCGCGCCACCTAGCTCGATCTTCAGCTACACGCAATAATATACCAAACAATAAAAGATAATTTCAGACCAAAGAGGGTATCGAGTGGGTACGGCATATTCCGCAACGCAGTACCTATCAAATTTAACATTGTCCAGTTACCAGTTCAAACTCCGAGACTCGAACACAATACGACCTAATTAAATGACAAAAAATGGCAACCAACTATCAATCATAATGGACTGACGAACAAACAAAAAACACGACACGGTGTAATTTAGGTTTTTGTTGGCAAATTGTCGGTTGGTAAGGTACGCTGGCAAAATTACCGCTCTTGTGGGGGGACCCGTTTTGGGTGACCTTGGAATCACCTTGTTATGTTCGACATGAATGAATAATTCATAGTAATTGACCACGATAACCCTGACAAATAGTATTGGTATTTAATGGAAATTCAATTCGGGATAATGAACTTAAAGTCTGCTTGTGCCTGTGCTAGGGTAGGCCTGTATTGAGAAGCCTCTGTTCTAGTGACCTGAGGGTCACAGAACAGAGGTTCTCAACCTTTTTTATCTAACAACGCACTAAACGTACTTATTACAAATTCGCGACACCCCTACATACTTCATGCAAAACTTTTGATATTTGAAGTGAAAGTCAAGATTTATATTTTAATAAGTACATTTATTATATTCTTCATCATGAATCTATTAAACTTATCTATTGTATATTGTGTAAGACCATAACAGACGAACACATAAAGTAAACAAGTAATGTAAAAAAAAATTAAAATCAATTCCTGCTATTAATTAAATTTAATTAATGAATTAATATTTGAAAAAACTGTATTAACAAGAAATACCATGCACTACAAGTTTAAAAAGATATATTTGAACTTGAGTAGATAAATAAAAAGTATATTATTAAAATTTGAACAAGTATATAAATATATAGGGAGAGTGTGAACTAATAGTAGGCATTTAAAGGAATATATTCAAATATGGCATTTGTAAATCTCGCGACACACTTGACAGGGGCTTGTGACACACCAATGTGTCGGGAAATGGTAGTTGAGAACCGCTGCCCTAGAATATGTTTATGAAGTTTTTTTTAATTTCCCTAATCTCCATTCTTCAGTGGATGCTTGTAGCAGTTTTTCCTTAAAACCCCCCTCCCCCCACCCACGGTACACGGTACGCGTTATATAACATTTTTGTTAACATAAAAACTCAAATGGCTAGCATAACAAAGCAAACATTGAAGTACTTGACGTGTTGTTTACCTCCAAATGCGAAGACACTAGTCCTGTGCGGTAGCGTGGTATATTATGGCGACCTTGCAGCGATCTCAAGGTGTAACAAAATTATAGAGCGCCGTGTACACAACTTGCAATTTCCCGCACGCGATATGTGGCAGTGTGCGTGACATCTAATGGGACACATGTATCTATTTATTTATTTTTAATCGTCTGCACTACACATCTAAACTGGCCAGCATTAATACTGTTTTTTTTTATATAATCTATTTATATATAATATAAAACGACAAATGAAAGGTGTATGTATATTGATTTTCTCTAGCCAATTCGCTAGCTATCTCTTCTGTAAAACCCTAAAACTTTCAAATGAGCGGAAAATATATCTTAGGTCTTGGCGCAAATACAATACGCCTTTTTTTAATACTTTATTGTACACAAAACACGAAATACAAGAATTAAAAGGAAAGATGACGTACAAGGGCGAGCTTAACTCAAAATTGAGTTTTCTTCCAGCAAACCCAGGAGTGAAAGAGAGATAAGATAAGCTGTGAGGATAGAAATAAGTGTACAACAAAATATAATAATAATATACATAACAATACATACTATATAAAACCATACATACATAAACATATAAATACTAATAATATATAATATAATATTATATAAATAAGAGGTTAAATATATATGTAATATACACATAAATATATACATATATAAATATTTTATACTGGAAGGAAATGTTTGAGATAGGAATAGGCTTAACTTTTCTTAAGACCAACCATACAGATCTTAAAACACTTTCTAAACCCTCAACGCCACCTACTATATGAACAGCCCCATCTTTCGCCGCAACTGTCAAAAAGCTGAACAAATAGACGGACAAGATTAGAATGTGAAGTGCCACTCGTTAGTTATACATAATTTGCAGCGTCACAGCCTCTCACTGGTGTGTAGTGTCACAGAGCAAGCTGTAACAGTAGCATCACACCACTCAATTTCATGTCGGATCATCGTCTGGAGACTGACTTCTTACTGCTGTACGGCGTATGTACCTATCGCGCCGTCCGGCACAGGTACTTAAACGGAATACCGCTTGGCGATTATTTATTTTGATGTGACATATGTTATCGTGGGGTATGGCAGTGAAATCGTCGAGACGTCGTCTCGATTCAGGTTACGCTTTCCTTCATTCGACTCTATACAGGATCACTTACCGTGAGCATACGGTAGAGAACGAACCGTCGTCGTTCACATCTACCAAGCGTGATGCTAAACTTTTTTTTTAATAATTTATTATATTATTTATTTTGCATTAAATATTTATATTATACATATATGACAAAGTACCGCAACCCCATAACAAGGTATCGAACTTATTAAACTTCAAATAAGATTTTGCAACTATAAAAAGATTATTGTGATATGTTTTTTTTTTCATTTTAAGTAAAGCTCCTAATAGATTACATTCGTTTAAATTTTTATAAGTACGACAGTGGTGATGCTGAGTTTACGTGCACTGTGGCACAGGTGACAGCAACCTACATAATTAAAGTAGTGGTGTTCATTGCCGTGATCTGTGTAATTTAACACTTCTAGTGGGATTCGCTTTACCGACACGTCTACAAATTAACTTTTTCAAACGACTACGAGTCAGACAATAGTATGGTGTACGATAGAACAATCTAAAACTACTTACCTACCTTGAGCTATGCTTGGAGTTTCTCTGGTAGATATGATTAAGAATAAATAAATCCACCGGAGAAGCAAAGTCTTCCGAATTAGCAAACTAAAGTGGCAATGGGCTGATCACGTTTGTCGGTGTTCCGACAACCGCTGTAGTGAAACCCGCGTCTTTGAAAACGTTGTGTGGGACGCACAGCTTGTCCCAGCCCAGATCGTCGCACCATATAGCAACAGCTAGATGGTGCGACGATCTGAGCAGTGCGTCTGGCAGAAACGGGATGCGTGAAGCTGAAGATTGAGATAGGTGCCCCTTCTTAGGGGAGGCTTATTTCCAGCAGTGGACTGCCGCAAGCTCTTCGTTCATTAATTGACATTGCTTTCTTATTGCTTTAATAATTTAAAAAAGAAACAAATAGTTGACATATATTCTGTAAAGCATATGATACTAAACGATTTATTTTAAAAAAAGGTACAATGCCAATTACATTTCTTTTAACTATTTTAATAGTATTATAGATAAAAGCGTAATGTAATATGCCAGCCGTACTGATACGGCGTCACGGAATCTTTAGGGGGATTTATCTTCTATATATCTAATAAAAGTCTTCCAAGTGAAATTAATTTATTAATGTATCACTGTACATTTTATATTAATTATATACTTTATTCGAACTTTATAAATATTAATTTCTTATGCAATTAAAGGCGATATGTTATTCGAAAAGCGTCAGTCGATCGAATCTTGTTTTAATATCGAGCAATTTATTTCTTTCTATTTTCTTTATTTCTACGTAAGTAAAGAAAAGTAAAAAGGTTTTATTATATTTAAATAAAAAGTTCTAATACATTAAGTGATCCTTTTTTTACTTTATTCAATAACACCTTAACCTTAATGAGCCATTTATCGCCCGTCAACCTAAATTTGTTTATAGGTGTATTTTTATTTTTATTAACTGATTATATAAATGATATTGAACTCTTTTACTGGACAAAAAGTCATAGGCAAATGTGTAACAGTACCTACGGCTTTTATTAAATATTTAAATTTGCTTACGTGAAATGTTCTTAAACACTCCTATGAGTCTCTTTTGAGAAATTTCTCACATAATATTAATAAAGTGCTAATGGGTTATGTATGTTAACTGTGAAATAACCAAATACCTCCGCTAATTCGACTTAACATTGTAATATGGATTTAATAGTGGAGCCGTGGCAGCACAAATTAGCTGGGGAAAGTACACTCTCCCTTTATAAATTTTGATGTTAATAGTTTTTTCAAATATTAAATATATTTAAATAATTAATTTTAGTTTTATATCTTCTTCTTCCTTCTTTGGCGTTACAACCCGGGGTGAGTCTTGGCCTTCTCCACAATTTGTCTCCAGCCATCTCTGTTTAGGGCAACACGCTCCCGATCCGTTTTCTCTTGTGAGAAGAGGCTAGGATTAGGCGGAAGACCGCGCACTCGACTTTTGCTCGGCTTTTCATGTGAGTAACTCGGGGCGTTAGTCGCAACGCGCGGTGACAATCCCTTTCTTTTACTTCCCCTCCCATTGTCCCAGATGTCGATGGACAATGATAATCATAAATTGATTAGACACTGCAAATCGAACCCATTTAGCCAATTCAAAGATTAGCTTCATATGAAACTTATTTCACCACTTTCCCCGAAACACCACACTAACGCAATTACTCAAAACCGGTCATCGTCATTAAAAAAAGGCATAACAACTGTTTTTATTTAGTTCCGTAGCTGCTCTCGTTTCTCGTTAAACACAGCACGGCCACAGACAAAATATCGACGCGTCGTCGTTGTGGCCACAAGAGCAAAGACAACACACCGTACGGTTTCACCGGCCGGACCGTACGAACGGTACATAAGTGTTTGTTTTTGTGTCTTAAGTGTTGCCAGCCATGTTGATTAAACAAAACAGCTGTATTGAACAATTGTCTATTAATTAAGAAATTATGTTTTAGAAACAAAATAGCTATTTGTTGACATATGTATTTTATACACAACAAAATATACGCAAAAAGCGTAAACGTTGTAAAGAGTAAAATGAAAACTTACAACCAGAGCCAAAAAAATTTTCTTATAAAATTCGTTTCGTAACAATCTGTTTGACATTAGTCTAGTTACAGTAGTCTATAGATAATGATAATAACTGCGAAAAAGTTCATTCGATGCAAAAAACGAAAACGCTGCAAATGACACAGATGTCAAAAAAATTGTATTGCATTTACGGGATCAGAAAAAAATTCTGTGTCGAATGGTCCGGGTCTCGCAGCTCTATGACCAATCGACAATTTTGTACAGCGTTGAAATTGACTGTTTTTGAATGAATGTTTAGAATTTTCTATTTTTTATATATAAAAGTTTGTTTTGGCTTTGATGGTACGTTTTCATTTTGCGATTTACTACGTTTTCATTATTTTTCGTCGACACGTTTTCCGTAAACACCATATAATAGACAAACAACAAACTGTTGCGTTCGGAGAGTCGCGCGAAACGCGACAACAACAAACACGATGACTTTCAGTCGCACGCAAACATTTACCCGGATCGCTGTTAGTTACGTTAACGGTGATTTGTAGACGAGTTTCCATTTTTACAATCAAAACGCATATTTTGACGGGTACGTGTGAATTGTCACTGCTGCCACCATCGGAATCATTCGATCGGCACATATTTAGGGTTCGTTACGCAAAATTAACGTTCTGATGAATATCTACGTGACTATAAAGTTTGATCTATACACATTGGCATGTTGTAAAAAGATAAAATAAAAATACCTACAAAAAGGAGAATCTGCGGAGTTTCCTTCGCCGTTTCTTCTCCGTTCAAAGGAACTTTTTTTTATGGAATAGGAAGGCAAACAAGCAGGATTGTCACCTGATGGAAAGCAATCAACGCCGCCATAGACATCCTCAGCGCCATAGGCAGTGGGGAAGCGTTACTGACCTTTAACGAACGTGTCATTATAAGTGGGGGGAGAGGAAGGGGTTGGTCCTCTGGAACTCAGTCGCTCACCGTACGAAGCGCGGTAGCTAATCTACCACTCAGACACCGGTTTTCTGCGGGAGTGTGGTACTTTCCCGGGCGAGCCGGTCTATTCATGCTACAGGCAAATATTATGCCATTTTTGACAAAGTATTCGTCTGCAGCGTGGATCTACCTCTATCAAAAAATTACTCCAAAACTTCATTACGAAATGGTGGTAAAAATCTTTATTGTTAACAGACTGACATTCGATAAATGACATGTCATTTCTTATGTTGAAATAAAGAATTTGAACTTGAACGAGACAGACAACAAACGATTATCAATACCTTGTGTTTAGGCGGAACGCGTTGTATATATCGGCGCAACCGTTGGAATTTGGAGAATTATTCTTTATTTTTTATCGCTTTAATGTAAACAAAATATTTTAAACATCAGTTGACAAATATTTTAAATACAGAACCCTTTGTAAGTATAATTGTTCGCCCTTCATTATTTCTCGTGTCGAATAATGTAAATAGTGGGTTTTAGGAACGCGGTAAATTAGCCACATAAATTATAGTAAAAAAAAATACAGAGATGCTAATGAATCATAAAACTGACACAGCCCACGACTAAGGGCGGTGACACACTTCGTACACTTGCGCTTTTACATTCACCGCAGGTGTGTTAAACAGGAAAGTTGTGAGAGGAATCGTTGAAGGTTTTTTAGAAATTGAAATACTTTTATATACTTCTTCTGATTGTCCTCATAAGAGCAATCTCAACATAATTAAACCCTCCGTCCTCCGTCCTTCGAAGTTCAGAAGTCCATAATCGTTTCAACATGATACCATTTGGATGTTTGTGAATTTTATGAAACTACCAGCTTCTTATTTGTAACATGTCAGAAACCATCGAACTTTATTTAATTAATGTATTCTTTTGCTTAATTAATAATTTAAACGTATTTGCGGGAGACCCAATTAGTCCATTAGTTAAATTTCGGGTTTTGGGGGTCGTAGGCTCAATTCCCACATTAAGATAACTAATTTTATAGCTTACTATTAACTTCGGAAAAAAAGAACTTACGTACAAAGTTTCAAATTATTTTTACAAAAATCTAGTAGACACAAATTACTCTTCTTTATACATCTCTTGCTATTTACCCTAAGTATTATAATATACAAGAAACTCCTGTCCAACATTTTGTGTTTCTTAACAGTAAACTGGGGGATAGTACAAAGCTATATTTTATGTAGTATATAAGATTACATAATACAATTCTTATACTATAAGACATTTCTATTACATATTAAGTAAGATTTAACTTTAGTAAGATATTAAATAAGATATAACAAGAGTGCGCTATCATCATCAATCTATGGGAGTCCACTGCTGGGTATAAGCCTTACCAAGGCACGCCACCTAGCCCGATCGGCTACACATCCGATGCCTATGGACGGCGGAGATGACTGACCAGGTGACCCGTATGCTCGTTTGCCTGCTGTGCTATAAAAAGCGCGCATCCAGTATCTGCGAAACTCGTGGCGCAGATCGTAACTCCATTTAGCTAAGTAGCATCCCACAGTACTGATTATATCTTTCCATAAACTGACTCTTGCTGAATATACAATAATTTGATTCGAAGATGTTAATGCTGGTAGCCTATTGGCTTTAACAGCTTTATCGAATACTGGGCCCGCTGGCAAGTAAAATATATTTGGGAATCTGCGCAAATCGCAGATGCCATCCGCTCGACGCCGTGTCGGTGTTCATGTGTGTGTGTGTGTGTGCCGATTTTAATTTCGTCATGATACTACGTTAAACGTGTAGGGGAGGATATAATAATTATAGCGATCGTTTGCTCACCATGGAAACTATGCCCTGCCACTTGTCCCCCTGATGGTTGTCTACACTTTCAGACTCTGATGCGGTCGATGTCCGTGGAGCAGCGATGGCAGGATCTGGCTTCACTACTCACCATACCACCACCACCGGAACAGTACCAGCATTACCACCAACATCCCCATAACATCAGGTCAGTTTTTATTAGTTAGCGAGAATAGTTAAGTAAGTAACTAACGTGTATAACATAAGCTTTCGGAGTCAAGGATCACAGGTTCTTCGCAATTGTGATCGCCGTACATCATAACCAGATATATATTCTGGAAGTTGCTCGAGTTCGTCTTGATTAGGAAACCCACCTTATCTGTTTCTCTGTCTCAATCAACTTGTATACAATCAGGGTTAATATTCTAAATGCGACCTGCGAAACAGTTTTGAGTGTGCTAGCAATATGACCTGATAATATAATTAAAAAATAATAGTACACATTAGAGAAAATTTTCATAAATTTACTTATTACAACAGTTAGATATAAAACCCCAATTTCAAAGGTCTGTTAAAAAATAAAAAAATATTTTAAATTTTTTATATGACATTTAATAAATTTTTTCGCTAAGAGCAAATTCTACTGAGCATTATTTTTAATTTCATTATCCTATTGAACGCTAATATTAGTAGTAGTAGTAATACGTTTATGGTTCAAATATAATAAAATTCTTCTCCATGCATATCGTGAAGGAACTCTTATCTGTATTTTAATCTTCATATCGATTAAAGAGAAAATATATCATTGGCCTCCCTCGTATAAAAGGAGCTTTGCCATATTGCTCACTCTTGTGAGGCGGATTATGATAACAGTATGACTATCTCAGGCATTTTGCCTAGTTGGACACCCATGAAAAGATATTAATTTCCTAATTTAATACCGGTAACTACTCATAAGAATGTAGAAGTCTAAGGTCATGCTTTTTTTCACTTCCTATTATTAGTTATAGTTTTATATGGGAAAAAGATTTTCTTGTATAAGATATTTAGCAGGCTATAAAAGTAGGAATTGACTTGCCATTACTAGAGTAGCAGTAAGAATGCTGATTTTGAACCTTGTGAACTAAATATTGCGTATGCTTACAGTGCCCATGGGGCCGCCGCGGGATACGCGCCCAACTATCACACCCCCATAGCACCAGTTCCTGATAAACACCCAGATGCCTACGGTGAGCTATTTATAAAGTACACTTTCCTTAGTATAAAATTATAGTGTATAGCAGCGATCGCCAAAGTGATGGTCGGCGAGATAATTTCATTGGTCCGCAGAAAAATGTGGAATATATACTTACTCATCACGATAAGTTATGTTTTAAGAATCATTGAAACATAATTTAATTCATAACAATACGTGAAAAGTTATAAAAACTTTCGTCGCATACTGTACTAAATTAAAAATATAATTTTATTAACTAGGTATATTTTGTGTTCTTAGATCATATTTTTTTAATAAAGTTGTATATTTAAGACTTAAAGAATCCTATTAGTGGTCCGCGGACTTTAAATTATAAATTTACTGGTCCGTTCGGTCATAAAGTTTGGCAACCGCTGGTGTATAGAGCACATGATACACTAATGAATAACCCAAGCTTAAAAAAATATGAAATAGTCTTTTTCTTCATGGAAAAGAGACAAACAAGCAACAGGGTCACATGGCAATCATTGCCGCCCATGGACTCTCAACACTAAGGGCAAGATGTGTATAAGAATAGAAGTGTAAGAAAGAAGTAAGGAAGAGGCATGTCAGTTCCAACGGAACTTTTTACTACACCCTCATTTTTCTATGCTACTGCATTGCGTACGGTGAGTGAAGAGATACAAAATCTCAATTCCTTTCCCCTTCCTTTGATTCCTTTTTCCTCTTCCATTAAATCCTTCTTCACCTTGCAATATTCAAATCCTTACTCTAATGCACTTTCAGAGCATGAGCTTAGAAACGAATATGTTTTGCAAATGTCAATTTCCAGTGACGATTACGTAGATGAAGACTTAGATGATTACATCAGATGATCCGTTTGGCTTCTTCCTGCCTCCGCCCGCTTACTTACTTCTTTGACAAAAAAATCGCATAGAAATTTTTTATCCATAACATTAAAATATTTCCCTCGAGACCTTTTCATACTCAATTTTGGTCTAACGGGATGGGAAAAATTATACAAATCACCTTGTAGTAAGACTTTGCCAATTGTCTTCATGGAACTCTTAAGTTTTATTTCGACTTTAGGAGCGGCTGCTCCACTTGAGAGCGCTTACAAAGTAGAATCAGCGCATCATCCACAGCAACACGATGGACTTTACTACCAGGTAAATAACTATACTAAGCGTTTCATCTTAAATTACAAGAGATCGTTATTTTAATATAGAAATTTCAATCTCCAAGACCTCGGTTACTTGTTGGAAAATGTTGACTGGTAAAAAAGACTTTCAACATCAATCAATCCGCCCTGTACCGTAGAAAGATTAAATAAGTAAATATTGATTTCAAATAGTCTTTTTTTTATGAGATAGGAGGACAAACGAGCAAGCGTACCACCTGATGGAAAGCAATCAACGCACTCATTAGACAACCGCGACACCGCAGGAGTCACGGAAGCGTTGCCGGCCTTTTTAGTCTAGGTCCCTTATTATAATGCCACGTATTACAGTGGGATGCCCCCTGGCCAGATTTTCGCATGGCGGCTGGCAGAAACTGGATACGTGTTCACGGGAATTGGGCTGGGCGGTGCGTCTATGTATTTGGGTTAGTTGGGGCTTTACGAGGGGATGGGCCTTTGTCCAGCAGTAGACTGAAATTATTTTTTATATAAAGCATTTTCAAAACGTAAGCTGATATATATATATATATATATATATATATATATATATATATATATATATATATATATATATATATATATATATATATATATATATATATATATATATATATATATATATATATATATATATATATATATATATATATATATATATATATATATATATATATATATATATATATATATATATATATATATATATATATATATATATATATATATATATATATATATATATATATATATATATATATATATATATATATATATATATATATATATATATATATATATATATATATATATATATATATATATATATATATATATATATATTCAAACGATTCAAAATAACCTAAAGGACTCAACCAGTATAAGCCAAGTGAACGTTTGATCTCTCTAATATATTGATCGAAACTGTTTCTTATACAGAATTCTACACCGGAAATGGTGCCACCGACGAATCAAGATGGCTTCCTCCAATCTATATTGAACGATGAAGATCTCCAGTTGATGGACATGGCGATGAATGAAGGTAAATTGTATACCTATAGAGGTATTGATGACTAGACTGTTGCTTCAAACTCATGTATTATATTATTGTTACTATATGTAAATTTAAATATTTATATTTTTATCCAATTACCGCCATCTAGCGGCGCAATGGGAAAACGGCAACAGGCTAGTGACACGTTACTGTGACATAAGTTGTCGATAAGCCACCTTATCTACCGAGAGTGCTGTTTGTTGTTCTTATCGTATATGTGTGTTTAAAGATACATATTATAATTGTATAACAATGATGTTTAATAAATATTATTAATTTGCTCTTAACCTATTTAATTATAACAACGTTTTCTGGGTAATTCCAAAAATATCAACTACGCAATATATAGGTAAGTTTTTTCCAGTCCGCAAGTTGCGGGCCTTCTGCTCGCAAATCCTTCTGACACTTGTCATGGAGTCAGGCGTTACTTTGCGGAATCCCATCACTATGTGGATAGTCAAATTAATAATGTGTGTTTTCCTGCTGGATGAAGTAGATTTATTTGGAACTTAAACCAAAAACTTTAAAAGCTTTGGGTTTAAGTTTCCAATAAATCCACTTCATTCAGCACAAAAAACACACATTATTAATTTTCTGTTATTGTTTGCTCGTCGCGGATCTTAGCTAAGTAAAAGTTTTGAGTCTCCACAACTAAAAATTAGTTAACTCTTTCCTTACGGCAATCCGCTCCGCTTGAGTGTCGCAACTGAACGGGGCACCTCGTAAACTTCGATGCTAGGACTCTGGTCTATCAACGCCACTTTGTTATAGTCTTTTATGTAATATAGTTTACACCCGAACACACAGATGTGTCGTCCGAACGCCGTTTATAGTCGACAACCGTACACACAGGTCGTCTCACGAAAGCCTATTATAGTCTACGTCCGTACACACAGTTCATCTCGCGAAAGCCTATTATAGTTTACGCGCATATACACAGGTCGTCTCGCGAAAGCCTATTATAGTCTACACCCGCACACACAGGTCGTCTCGCGGCCGCCGACTATAATCTACTCCTATACACACAGGTCGTCCCGTTAAGAAGGGATTAAAATATGTATAATAGAAATGCTAAAATATGTATAATAAAATACATTGCATAGACTACAGGTACCCAGGAATATCGTAAATGACACCAAATAAAAAAAATACATTTGTACGAGTATATCTTTGCACAAGATAAAACTCAAAAATGTAGGTAATTCAGCTACAAAGAAAAATTTCATTCCCACCATCTGGATGAATGGCGATCCATGACGGGGCATTTTTCGAGAAACTTCTTTCCACGCACCACTACCCTGTGGAACCAGCTACCTCCAGCGGTGATTCCGAACCGATACGACATCGGAACATTCCAAAAACAAGGCCGCGCATTTCTGCAATACCTATGGGACTGCGGATGTCTATGGGCGGCGTTGATTGTGTGAAGTGAAGTGAAGTGACACGCTTCATTGTTTGCCCTATTATTCCATAAAAAAAATAAAATCATTTGCAATTTGAGTATACTTCTCTCATAATATGCTGTTATACAGGTAGTGCCAGCATTTTTATGAAAAATACTGTGTGCAACTTTACTTCACCAATACTCTATAGAACCAGCTATCTGCAGCGGTGTTTCCAAATGGATACGACATTGGAACCTTCAAAAAACAAGCTTACATATTTCTTAAACGTCAGCAAAGCTTCTGCAATGCTTTTAATACTGTAGTGATACATTAATAAATGTATCACTAATGCATTAAAACCTTTTATATTATATTATATTTTTTTTACATTCGTAATATTCAAATTTAAAATGAAAAAGAAATTGTTAGAAAACAAAATGCATTAGATCGTTTGAAGTCTTATCTATAGACATGTGGGTGGCATAAAAATTGAAATATTATACATTGAGATATAAAATGTAAAGTGAAAAGTATGAATAATATTTTATATAAATGTACAATGAAACATAAGAATAAATTAATATCGTTTTGAAGAATTTTATGAGAAGACAAAAAACCCCCTAAAGATCCCGGGTGTCGCCGTTAGCAGTACGACATGCACGCTATAGTACTGTAGTGATAAATTCATAAATATATTACTAATGCAATAAAACTTTTTATATTATTTCTTTTTAAATTCGTTATTTGAAATTAAAAAGAACTACGGTGCGTTTCTCTCGTAACTTCTTTCCGCGCACCACCAGTTTGTGGAACCAGCTACCCTCGGCGGTCTTTCCGAACCGTTACGACATTGAAACCTTCAAAAAACAAGCCTATACATACCTAAAAGGCCGGCAACGATTCCGCGCCTCCTGCGGTGTCGCGGTTGTCCATGGGCGGCGTTGATTGCTTTCCATAAGGCGACACGCTTGCTCGTTTGCCCTCCTATCCCATAAAAAAAAAAGAAATAGTTTTCTATTAAAACAAAATTTAGTTCTACTGACGTCTTATATATAGACATGTCACCCGTTCGGCACATATATAAAATGTAAATTGCAAAGTGTAAAATATAATAGAGTATCAATATGAATAAAATATGAATGTACAATAAAATGGAAGAATAAATTAATATAATTTTGAAGAATTTTATTAAAAGAAGCCCCCTAAAGATCGCGGGTGTCGCCGTAAGCAGTACGGCAAGCACGTATAGTACGTAGGATGTCTATGGGCCACACGTCTGCTCCTTTGCCTTTATATCCCATAAAAAAAAGTCTTGTCACGTTTAAGTTATTCGCGTATAAAGAATGTGGTGAGAAATCGTGTGCCGTGTGCTCTATAAATAACGTAAGTGAACCAATAGTTGTTTTATCAGTTTATTATCATGCGATTGACCCGGCTTGCGTCAGCCGTTTGGAAACAAAATGTTATTAGTCACTTAGCGCGCACGCGTACGCACGGACCGCGCTATGGACGGCGCCGTGCGAATCCGCAATAAACTGCGCTAAAATACGCAAATGCAATAAAGTATCGTTTGCACTCACAATATTTGCACCGCGAACGAGATAACTCGTTGTTTGCACTAGGAACCACTTAATTGCCCGTATAAAGACTGCATGCGATCACATCGCCTTTCGCGCCCGAAGTGACATCAGCTGTCGATTGTTCCTTTCGTTTATTCCATCGTTCGTCTGACTCACGTGATTCGAGTTTTTGCGAAACTACATAATTGTGATTAATATTTCCGATAGAGTTCTAATTTCATAGTATTTCGCATTATTTCCAAGATGGGAATTTTTTCGTACGTCTATAGATTATTTGTTATGAAATATATATGACATTGCTTTTTGTTGTTTGTGATATTTCCGCTCGCTATTTCAAGTGTCGTTTTAACAAGTTAATAAATAGGTACTGATTATAAACTTTTCATTAAAAAACAAAAAACAATTGGAACTTTTACGAAACTAAAACTTTATTTTGGTGTGTTAAAAAAACTGTTTTTGTGCTAAGCTGTGATTGAACCAGTACAGTACAGTTTGATAAGTTTTATTATATTTGAGAAACAAAAAGCCTACTTATGCCATTCTTTCTGAACAAACGGATGGTGAAGACAAGAAAGGTGCATAGTTCGGATTCGTGCTTCTGCTTGTGTCGGTTCTGTTGTGCACTAAGGCGACAGAGGACAACTTGTGACTCACTAACAAAAGTGCCGGTTTCGGTGCTAAAAAGATATAACTTTTGCCTCTGGTCGTTCAAATATAGACTAAATTACGACTTAAACATATGAAAATAGCGAAACAAATTATCTGAATGATATCTACAGCTATTTTCATTGAAGAAGATAAGGTAATATACTGACAAAGAAAAGTCAGGTGTATTTGGATTGGAATTAAGGCGTTCACAATCACAACTCTTGTTTGTTCTGATTTTATTTGTTTGTAGAACGTCACAGAAATTTCCGAGCGAATACTGAGCGAAGTACCCGAGTTGAGAAAGAGAGAGAAGCCGCTTCGAATTGTGTTCGATACAAAAGATGTACTAGAAGAGTTATCGTTTGGGTTTTCCACATTATTTTATCTTCCCCTACTTTTTTTTACTTAAGAAAGGCATAAACCAATAAAGATTAGGATAACATTATCGCTTACGACACGTCAAAGCTAGATAGCGTCATTCTATATTTGGATATGTTTTTTTAAATTCGATATTTTGCGGAAGAGGAATTCGCCGACTGCTTGCAACTTACGCGACAATTATTTGTCAAGGATTGGAGTAATGGACCTTATAGTGGGTTGCTACCCGTATCCCACGCACTCTTTCTACATATCACCGTATCTAAGCCCAGTTATATACCGGGACCCCGTGGAGTATCTGAATTCTTACTACAAATTGTATGATGGTGAGTTAATTTTTAATTATAAAAATCTGTCACCATCATCATCATCACATAGAGCAGCCTTCTCCTTAGGCGCGGCACCTTGTCCGATCTTCGGAAACGCATGGGAATTTTATGGGATAGGGAGGCAAGCGAGCAAGCGTGTCGCCTGATGGAAAGCAATCAACGCCACCAATAGACATCCGCAACATCCTAGGTATTGCAAATGCGTTGCTTGCTTTTGAGATAAAAGTAGGCTTTTTTATGGTTTCAATGTCGTATCATTTCGGAAATACCGCTGAAGGTAGATGGTTCCACAGAATGTTGGTGTGTGGAATGAAATTTCAAGAAAAACGCATCATACTGTATCGCCACTCATCCATATGGTGGGGATGATTTCGTTTCGTTTCTACCCCGCGCAGATCGTCGCTCCTTCTAATCGATGTAATGCATGTAATCTTTTATGTTATTTTTTTATGGGATAAGAAAGCAAAGGAGCAGGCGTGTCACCTGATGGAAAACTATCAACGCCGTCCATAGACATCCGCAGCGCCATAGATAATGCCGAAACGTTGCCGACCTTTAAGGAGTGTCTTAATGGGAGTACTCCTCCTCCTACTCCGCCGCTCTCCTCGAACTCGGCCGCTCTCCTCGAACTCGGCCGCTCTCCTCGAACTCGGCCGCTCTCCTCGAACTCGGCCGCTCTCCTCGAACTCGGCCGCTCTCCTCGAACTCGGCCGCTCACCGTACGAAGCGCGGTAGCTAGTAAGCTACCACTCAGACGCCGGTTTTCTGCGGGAGTGTGGTACTTCCCCATTGGCATGGGCAAGCCGGCCCATTCATGCTACAGAGAAATATTATGCCATTCTTGACAAAGTATTCGTCTGCAATATATATATATATATATATATATATATATATATATATATATATATATATATATATATATATATATATAATAAGGATTATAAATTGTAGATTTATATGTGGGACTCGCGTTTCTCAAGTTGCGCTGCCCTGCATATCCGTGAAGATCAGGCGGCGGCAGAAAATCAGTTTCTCTGCTCAATGAGTAGAGGTTTTGTGTGTTGCAGCAGTGGGAAATAAATTATTTTATGTATCTATCTATCTTTGTTTTTATTTAATAATTTCCGAATAGGAAATTGCCAATTAACTGACGTCACACTGGTAGACGTTCTTTTCAAACGTAGTCACTCGGATGTGACCAGGCGTGAAAAGAAATCAGAATAATAAAGTATAAATGATGATGCATACCAACCAAAATCCCATCATTATTATCAAATTCAGCCTACGGCAATCCACTGCTGGATATAGGCATAACCCAAGCTGCGCCACTCAGTTTGATCTTCGGATTGGATACGTGAAGCCGAGTGTCTTTGCCAGCCGCCTTACCCAAATCGTTGCTCCATCTAGCAGGAAACGGAAGTGACAAAGGGCTGGACGAGTTTGTCCGAGAACCGACAACCGTTGAAGTAGACGAGTGCTGTAGAGAAGATCGCGTCTCGTCAAACGCAATGTGAGGAGGCCTTCTGCTAGATTGATCAAAAATCGAAAATCGAAAATAGCAGCCCTTAATGAAGAAGGCTATTTCATATTTAAACACGATTTCTAGTTATTAACAGTGTTTCATCAACATCCCCTATATGTTATGTCCCACTGCTGAGCAAGGAGCTTCCCCATTTATGGAAATTTGGAACTAACCCATCACGCTTGTCCAAAGTAGATTGACGAGGCACTCATACTCGAAATAAATATGTGTAGGTAATAGATGATATATATTCCGATGTGGGAATCGAGTCCATGACTGTTGATTCCGAAAGCGGTTACTTCACCACTGAGCCAAATAGATCGTCGTTTTATTTTTGATAAACCTGACAAAATGTTTACTCATGTCGATATCTTGCACATATCAGTTGTAATGTTGGATTTAAATGTCATAATAAAATAGTGTCATTGTTGTAAGCAAGTTTTCGTCCAATACACTTGGTTGAATAACTTGAAATCTACAAGAAACGTTAGCTATCTCACCGTATCATCGTACGCCGTCGATATCGTATTATTGTAATTATTTGATAAAAACTTATCGCTCTGTGGCGTTGCGTTTGTGATATTTATAAAAACGGCATCTATAATATTTTTATGAAGACGATATAATAGTTTACATCACTAGTCTATAAGTTACGAACTCATGACCTCAGATCATAAGTGCGGGCCTTACCAACTGAGACCTAGTGCTGCATTTTATATACGCACGTATATATCGGCGCAAAGTCTAGTAGACCGCCAAATGGATACTTACCACCCAAAGTAAAAAAAAATTATGAAAAAATTGTATCTGATTAACACACAAAAACAGTCAGTTCTAACGCTGTACAAAATTTTCTATTGGTCGAAGAGCTGTGAGACTCAGACCATTTGACGCAGTATTTTTTCTGATCCGAATATGCAATATTTTTTTGTACATTAGTGTCAAAAACAGAAAACGCTGTAAATGCGTTTTCTGTTTCTCGCGTCGATTTATTTTAAATGTGAAAGGATTTACAGAATTCACTCATCATCCACATCCATAGTCTAATGGTAGAATCTGACTCACGACACCAGATCATCAGCACGATCCTTACCGACTGTTACCAAAAAAATATACTGTACCTAAAATATTATTAAAATAAACAAATTATAAAAAAAACTAACTTTGTTAGCGCAGCGACCCAAATTGGATCTTGGCCTCCGAACAGATCTTACGTTATTGTGCCCTATCCTGCGCCACCTCCTGCCAGTTATAGATTTGAAGGTTGCGCTAGTCACCCCCCACGATATCTCTGCAGCGGTACCTGGAGCGCCCCACATGACTTCGCCCAGTTGGACGATCCACATAAGCGCTCTTGACTGCGCGATCCTCTCCCATTCTCTCAACGTGGCCCAACCAACCGAAGGCGGTGAGCCTTAGTCTCTCCGATTACATTGGGCTGGGCTACCAGATGCTCGATTTCGGAATTTTTTCATTCGATTTGTCGATCATCTCTTTTGGTTGGGCCCGGGATCTTTCGGAGGACTTTGCGTTCTGCGACTAGAAGTTTCTTCTCTTCCTTTAGCTTTAGTGTCTAAGCCTCACAGCCATACGTTAGAATAGACCGAAAAATCGTATTATAGATTCGGAGTTTTGTCTTTGTAATGAGAAACTTCGACAACACCTTACCAATAAACAAATTATGTTGACATTATTCAAAGTAATACAATGTTATCGATTTAAGCTTTGCTCTTTTTTGTGATCGATTTATCGATCTAGATTTTTGTCTAAATTGTTATCGCTTAAAGCAGTCATTATTGATAGATAATCTTTCTTTACTGCTTTTGAAACCTTTTCAGTTGTTGGTCGTAATCATTATAACGTTAGTTAAGTTGTAGTACGGGCCTGTTCAACTTGATTAGAGCCATAGTTAATTTGAAGGAAAGCGAATTCATACGTACATATTAACTCTAGAAAGATAAGTTACGTCAGTAATGCTAACAAGTTAAACAAATTAAAGTTATCAACGTTCATTGATAGATAAGATATATTTATGTATGAATGTTACATCGTCGTACGTACATACCATACATAAATACATAGCGACGGAGAAAAGAGGAAACGTAGTAAAGCGCAAAATGAAGACTTATCACCAGCGCCGAAAAGAACTTTTGAGATTTCTGAAAAAATTGTAAATGGATCACTAAAAAACGGTTAGTTTCAACGCTGTACATAATTTTCTACGTACGTAGAACTGTGAGACTCAAACCATTCGACGCAGTGTTTCTCTTCTAATCCGAATATGCAATAAAAAATTTTTTGACATCTGTGTCATTTATAGCGTTTTCGCTTTTTTACGTCGATTTGTATATATGGTGTCCCAGAACTCAGGGTAACCGAAAAATGGTTACAGTTTGACCAAATTTCTAGGTTTCTCTTAAATGCCCATAATTTCCAAACTGCATGGGATAGATTTTTTTCTGATTTTTGTCATAATGGTTACAATCAATCTTGTCACCCCGTTTCAGCTTGACGTTGAGTTCTGGGACACCCTGTATACAAAGACATTTGATCTTTATTGGCAATAAGGATAATAGAGTCTCCACTGCACTCAAAAGTAAAGCTTCGAAAAGGATATCACAGGTGGAGTTAACATTGATAAATAATAATAATATATTTATTAATCATTAACAAGTTTACAAAGTTTGTTTTACTGCCTGGCGAACTAGGCTTGAATTTCCTCTCTTCGGAGATAGCAGCAACGCAATAACTTGTAAGCTACTTATTTATATAAAAGGCTGTTATGTTGTGTGTTTTTCGTGCTGTGAAATATTGCCTGCATTTACGCTGACTGTCGCTAAATATGGAATTACATATGTAACTTTATCTAAAAGTGGATTTTCAAAGTGACGTAGCAAAAAATTATCTTATAAACTGACACTGCATTAATATATTTTAACGCAATTGTTGTCAATGATATCTTTATAATCGGTACTGTCATTTTTAATAGATATATCTTTTTTATCTAAATTAGTAGGTACACTTGTGATAGAAAATAATTAAAATTTCCCCGTAATGAATTGTTGTTATCGATTCAATAAGCATTTTACATTTTACACTTCTTGTATAACATTTATTATTTACATATATTTTAAAATCGTTATTATAGTACTATTATAGACCAATAAAGTATTCGACTTTTTTGTCTACACACAGTATTTTACAAATGGGAAATCATTTATTATAGTCCTTTTCACAATTATTTTTAATTTTTTTTGTAACCAGATACTTAATCAGTCTTATTTGTAATTTTTTTATATGTTTTAAATAGATGAAGAACTTCCGCCCATATACGCAGTCTATAACTAATTAGTGAGTCAGCAGGGGCATAATACAAAATGTCTTTAATTGATAAACTTTCCCCTCATGGACCATAACTTATTACATATATCATTAACATACGTTTTCTAATAAAAATTCCAATGAATAGTTATGCCTAACTATTTAAATGTAGTGACATATTCTAATTTACTACACCTACAATAAATTTTATTACCATGTAGGCATATCAGGATAACCCTATTAAATGTGTCTTTATTACTAGTTTCCGCTTGTCGATTGAATGATGAGTGTATTTGTATGCACTTGTCTTCTGACAAATTCAATATAATCCCGTTATCGTTTGCCCACTTAGTTTCCAGTGTAAAGAAAAACATAATATAATAAAATTAAGTATCTTAGAATGTACTAGACAGCTTGTCACGTTAATTCATAATAAAATGGTGGCTATTGTACCAAAAACTCCTATGGGCTTTTGCAATCAATTTAAAAAGTCACGATACGCGCATTTATTTCATTTATAATTACTACTTATAAGTATGCCTCAATTAGCCCGTGGCAGTCCACTGCTGGACATACGCCTCATTCAAGGCGCGCCACCTAGCCCGATCTCCGGCTACACGCATCCAGTCTTTGCCAGCCGCCTTGTGCAGATCGTCGCTCCATCTAGCAGGGGGGCGACCCACACTACGTTTGTACTGTAATTACTATGGGCTTTACATATTCCGCTAACACTGTGTAACCACAACAAAAATAGTTGATAAGATGACGTGTTCAATCGTATTAAAGTAAGTTTTAGTTTCGTGTAATAAAAACACTCTGATAAGATATTAAAATATATATATAAATATTTATAGTTGTAACCTCACATCACGATGTTGTAATCTCAAAAAATATGTTGACTTTTTGGCATTACACGTAATACAATGTACGCTTCATTCTACTTACTATCTGCTCGACCATTCGTTTGATAATTACAGTTTCAACCATTCTGCCTGAATACAAACATAACTTTAGTTTATAAACATAATACGCAACTAATAGTGGTAGAGCCACGCTGCAGACGAATACTTTGTCAAGAATGGCATAATATTTGTCTTATTAATGAAGTCAGGCGTTACTTTGCGGAAATCCATCACTATGTGGATAGTCAAAAGTTTTACTTAGCTGTGATCCGCGACAAGCAAAACAATAACAGAAAATTAGTAATGTATGTTTTTTGTGCTGGATGAGGTGGATTTATTTGGAACTTAAACCAAAAACTTACCGAAAATCGGCCATCAATTCTCCACCCACCAACCACTACACACAACACCAAACACACATTACCACCTTTCCATCTTGTAAACGACACGAGGCATCTTCAGGTATAGCAGACTCTACAGAAGACAACCGAATAATATTTGTCTGTAGCACGAATGGGCCGGCTCGTCCGTGGAAATAACACACTCCCGCAGAAAACCGGCGTCTGAATGGTAGATTATCCACCGCGCTTCCTACGGTGAGCGGTCGAGTTCCGCAGGCCCAACACCCTCCCCGTCCCACTCCCATAATGACACAGTCCTTAAAGGTCGGCAACGTTTCCGCACTGCCTATGGCGCTGCGGAGGTCTATAGGCGGCGTTGATTGCTTTCCATCAGGTAACAGGCCTGCTCGTTTGCCATCTTATCCCATAAAAAAAAACAATAAAATAATAGTTTAAAAACTTATACTATATTTAAAATAATTATCTTTTAACTAATACGTAAATGTATCACCCACAGGAAGAAAAAATAACCGTATCCTATTCTGGGACCCACACATTTTATCTACATATAAATTATTATTGTATATACATCTAATGTATATAAATTGATTCACCATTTCAACACTATTCCAGAGTTATATTTCAAATCGCACTACCGATGAATGTACGTTAAAAAGTACAATAACATTAAGATAATTTCTCAGAATCAATCGCTTTATCGTCTATATTTCGAGGCGATATTTATCTAACTTTAATAACAGTCAAAGGTCATCGTTATATCTCATAGCATTAAAAAAATTATATGATAAATAGATATGTAATCTGGAGTTGCTAAAAAATTACATATATACAATAGAATGACACATAATTATTATAAACATAAAGTTAAGGTGCCGTAGATAAGTTAAAATCAAAGTTAAAGAACATAAATACATTGAAGAATAGAATAATATACAATTTAAGCAGCGATAACTTAGTCAATTAAAGCTCTTACGATCTGCACGTCGTGAGTTCGTATCTTCCCTAGGTAGATGTGAACCATTTCCTCGCACACGTATTATAAGCTTAGTTGGAATACTTAACAAGAAATCTAGTGATATTAATTATATTTATTTATTTGAAACAAAAACAAATTACTTAGATGTGGTAGAGCCATGCTGCAGACGAATACTTTGTCAAGAATGGCTTATTATATTTCTGTAGCATGAATGGGCAGGCTCGCCTGGGGAAGTACTACACTCCTGCAGAAAACTGGCGTCTGACGCGAACGGTGACGGTGAGTTTCGAAGGTTCTCCGCCGGCCGCTAAAGATATCCCAAAGCGATCGCTTTAGTTGGTACATTTTAATGTCGAAAAATATCAAATGTTTTTGTACTGTTGTCAATTAATATATATTGGTAGACTCAAGCGACACTTACTCGTTTGCTTCCTTATAGAGCTAAAACAAAAAAATATATATAAATTGAAAAAATAAAGATACATTTAGTTAATATGATGAGATATTTAGTTAATATGAATGATGAATGAGATTATATATTATAGATTGTAGGTTTATATGTGAGGTCGATCACAACTATATATTATACTAGCTTTTGCCTGCGGCTTCGCTCACATAGAATTTGATCTGCCACGTTAAGTTTCGTGAGAGATCATTTTAAATAGTTATATATTTTTTTACTTAATGTATGGTTCACAGTTTTGGTCATAGTGGCTTCCACATAAAAGGTTTTCATATTCAAGACAAACAATCCGACGGTAAATTATCTTTGTGTAACTTCAATGGTTTAAGCAGCGTACGCCAAGATAGCTCTCAGAGCCCCGGTTTTTTTCCGACTTAATTGACATATATCGTTATATTACGACCAAAATTAGATAAAATCATTACAAATTGTAGTCTATATGTTATTCCAATGTATAACCTATATTACTGTAAGGTTTCATCCAAATCCGTCCAATAGTTTTTTCGTGAAAGAATAACAAACATACATCCATACTCACAAAATTTCGTATTTCTAATATTAGTAGGAAGTAGGATATGGGACTAGTGTTTATCGCTACACTGCATCTCCATCAGGGTCGTGCGGTAGCAGAAAATCAGTTTCTCTGCTTAATGAGTGAAGGTTTTGACTGAGCCATCGCTCGTTTCCATCTGAATGTACTGTTGATTTTGTAATAATTTAATGTGTATTCGCGTGTGATGCCGCAAAGGGAAGTAAATGAATCTATCTATCTAACCATAATCATTAGTAAGTATATATTTTTTTCTTGTTGCAGGAATGTACACAATGCGTATGTTGGACGGGGCGCCACACATACCGCCCCAGAACCACTCCCACATGACAATGACCACAGGTGAATAACAAAAAACTCACTGAAATAACCAACATGCGCCTAGTGCAGCGGTTCTCAAGCACCGTGTGTTGCGACATGTTGACGTGTGTCGCGAGCACGAGCGACTCAAGTGTGTCGCGTAGATTCACAAATAGGATATTTAATAGATCTATTTTTTAAATTATGTGTTTGTATATTATGTTCTTACGCTATAAACAATACGTTTAATTGGTGTATGCGGAATTGCTCAATAATTATTGCATGTATGTGTGTAATAATGTAGTCATAATTTTACATGTTTGTATAATTATGACTACTAGACTGACTAAGTAAAATAAATTATGACAACTTTTATTTCTTGACGCCTAAATGGCATAACTGGAGAACTGAAAATTATCTTATAAACGCAGTTTAGTGCAAATAAAGAAATTATTATTATTAATAACAATAGATAAATGAAGTATAATTTAACATATATATATATATATATATATATATATATATATATATATACATATTTGAAGATATATATATATTTCAAATTGAAGGTTATATATATATATATATATATATATATATATATATATAACCTTCAATTTTCAAAAATTTTACATGTAGTATGTAAATGTTTCGCGAGTTTGTAAATATTATAGTATATTAGTGCGTTGCTAAAGTAATAAAGGTTGAGAACCACTGGACTAGTGGTACAATAAATTTGATTATTGTAATCTATAATCGCCGATTAAAAGATATTGTTAGTAACGATTATAAAATATAATATACTCGTATATTTCCAAAAGATGTATCCCTCTATTCAATTTTAAAATAGTATAAATGATAAAATATTATCAAATACAATTAAAATATCTTGCCCTCAGAGCGAGATTCAGCTTCGGACAGTGCTGTTTCGTCTATGGGGTCGGAGAGAGTGCCTTCTCTCTCTGATGGAGAATGGTGCGATGGAAGCGACTCTGCTCAGGAATTCCACAGGTAATACATGTTTTATCACATTATCAATATTGTGCAGGGTATTGAAGCCGATGGTTCAAAAATACATATATATATATATATATATATATATATATATATATATATATATATATATATATATATATATATATATATATACTTGTATATTAAAAAAGTAATTGCTAAACTAAAAAAGAAGCTTTTACATAAAAAAAATAATGTATGTTGAACGCCCGTATAGACACGCGCTTTACTGTGTAGGGGCCGCAGTAATATGTATTCAATTCAAAAAATAATTTGCTGCTTGTGACTTTCTTTTACTTTAGTTTCCTCTCTCCACTTTTTTAAAACATAAGCTAGAGTACAAATCAAGTAAATATTATTTCTTTTAAATTAATGTTGATTTAAAACGTAACATCCAACTATGTAGGCTTGTTACATACATTTGTAGACATTTTTATTACGTATTATTTATCAAGAATATTCACGTTTACTTATAGTTCTAAGTTCCGACCGTATGACGGAGCTTACGCACGGGAGAGGGCGTCACATCCACCACAGAAGAAACACCACATGTTTGGGAAAAGATGCTTCCAGGTATGTAACATAAGTAACATATCAACCTGTACACGTGCCAATGCTTTAAGCATTAGATGCATACATATTTAAATTGACATAATAGAATGAAGAACACACAAAGATAATATCGTTACTCATTTTAGGAACAACCTGCACCATCTTTGGAGCCACTGTCTCGCGCCCCCGGTGTTGTCAAATACGAGTGTTCTGAACAAGCTTACCACCACGAGGCGCTGCATATGCACAACGGTAAGCTACTTGCACTAATAAGACCGTATTGCATAATAGATATATAAGAATTTTGCATAATCTTTAAATTTACAAATGGTCCTCTGAGCCGGATCATATCTGTGTATAAAGGTTTAAATTTTAAGCAAACCATAAACAAAGTATGTTGTTATCTTTTGAGTTGTCCTGTTTTAATTAATAAATATAATAAATAAAGGTTTTAATTAATAAATTAAAAACATATGTATTAAAAAAACTAACAATATATTCGCTACTGGAGTTCTTGCTGACCACATAAATTACCTTAAAAAATGTGTTAGGATTTGACTTTGGGCATTTCATTACATAATGTCATAATGATTATTTTTGTGATCACTTCTAAGTTTTGTGTTCTAAATTATACGTTGTTTTGCAGTGGATTTCGGCCCCCGTCACCAAATACCGCCACACCATGTTCCCGGACTGCAACCAGCTTTAGACCTCAACACTGCACACTCTAGCCAGACGTTGTTACAGGTAACACTAACTATATTTACTATAACGAAGATAACTTTATTTGATGTAAGATAATCACATAGTTACTAAGTAATACAATAAATAACAACAGACTGGAGACTAGTATATCTCAAATGTGGGCGATAACGCCCCCTTATGGGCACTGGAGACTTTTAGGGAAAGACCCAAAGAGAATTGAGTTGAAGTTGTTTACGTGGAGCGAAGGCTTTTTTATTTGAAAAACTTTGGTTTAGTTTTTCATCAAAACCCACATCTAGAACTTTGAAATGGATAAAACCGGTATGACATGCTATAATAAAATTAAATTTATCATTGCGATCGTGCTTTTTAAGATGTGGTAAATTAAACATATTTGGAGGGTGCTAGAATATAAAGGATTCTCAAAGTGAACGATAGACAAATAAGTTTGAGAATCTCTGTTTTAGACGCAGCGTTTCAGTTAGAAAAAGATACTATATATATATATATATATATATATATATATATATATATATATATATATATATATATATATATATATATATATATATATATATATATATAATATAGATACGATATAAGTCTCGCTAAAGCCGCTACTTCTTATTGAACAATCCAAGACCGCGACCACTCCACAGGGAGTATACGACTGAGGAAGAGGATCACATAGTTTGCCATGTAGTTCCTCGTATAGAGGCCCCATTTCCTCTCGTGGATGTCGTACGAGGTCGCTAAGGAAACAAATGCCATAGGAGAGGTTGACCGATGTAAACATTAGTCTTTTTCAAAAATAACTGAGCTGTTAGAAGTGTATTGATCATATTGATAAGAATTAAAAGTTCTTCCTACGTTACTATTTCTTACTACAAGTAATACATGAGGTTTTACTACCAATTTTGGGTTTAATACCAATTTAAAAATAAAACATACATTTAAATTAACATTAAGTCTGCCTTTGTACCAAAAATAGTACATTTAGAATAAATAAATTACTCTACTCCCTATTAAGGCACTATATACGAAATCCTTCCGTACTTTCTTTTCATAAGGAATCTATAGACCATAGTCAATAACAGCCTATTGACAATAGAGCCTATTGATAATGCTGATGCTGTCACCATGATCGTCGTTTACCTATATGAAATATTTTGAGTTTCTTTTTGTTACAGACTGGACTATCAAGTCCCCCGAATCGGTTCGCAGTCTCCTCGGGCGAGAGAGTGAGACACAACCACACGTATAGCTCTCCCTTGCCGCCAATCGACTCTCGGCATATAACCAGAGATAAACGAGGTATCTATTTTTTCTATAAAAATTGGAGTAAATAATTATTATTGTGTGTACACTTTTTTGCATGTGTTATTTATTCCTTATGTCATAGTTATTTAATGAAAGATCTTAATTTCACTTTTGTAGTAACTTTCACAAATGTTTTATTTGACAAGAATTCTAATATGGTAACTATAAGAGACTTTATAACGAGTAAAAGATTACATTAACTAATTTTTTTAAATAAACTTCTTTAGAGAAAACGACACAAGAAAATATATTGCCTAGAAACCGTTTATAAATACATTAGGCTCATTGAAGCAAAATAACGAATCACAAATCCATGCTTTTGTGAGTGGGTGAAAGTACTTATACCCTGTACAAGTTAGCTTGATCTTTTTGACAGATGTAAATTTTTCTGATCGACATAACGCTTGTACAATGTTACATCGGTCGGACGGATGGGACACGAATAACAGGCAGTATACAGTATAGACCGATGTAACATTGTACAAGCGTCTATTATTTTCAGTGTTCCCATTTAAATTTTACTTTGAAGCAATAAAAAGTCTTAAAATTTTCGGATTACGCTTGAATCTTTAGGGACTTTTGTGTTATATGTATTTTTTTAATATTTTTACAATTTTTGAAATCATTAAATTAAGAAAATAGTATGTTCGTCATTGCAAAGTTATGTCGATCAGAAAAATTTACATCTGTCAAAAAGATCAAGCTAACTTGTACAGGGTATAATATAGACTCACGTTTATCTGTATTGTGCAGTGAGGCGGTTAACAGATGGCAGCACTTCAGACGCTGGGTCGGGAGGGTCGCAGCATCTAACTCGAGATGAGAAACGAGCTAAGGCGCTAGGTAAATTCACTATAACTTTAATTACTCGAGAGCATTACCCGTAACGATTAAAGGAAAGATGTTGCATTCATATCATTTAGACATAGAGAAAACTATTATAATTAAACTGTAAAACCATATTAAAATCATTTAAGTTAAATGATATTTATAAACAAATCTATGTGAATTTACCTATCTAAGTTCACTGAAGTTTATAAGAACTTGTTTCACATATAAGAAATTTCATTAAATATGATCTAGACAAAATTCGCGCGATTTAAATGACTTAATTTTAACCAGTCTATGCTTTTTATCTATAAGAATAAGTAAATAATAAAATCATGACAGCTAATTTTATTGTTTTGTGCCTAAAAACTAAATAATTTCCAGCTTATAAGGACCATATTATTTATTATAAAATAAATATACTGTTATGAAATACTTTGTGAAATGAAAATAACTGACCATTTCGCTTATAAAATGTCTCGATGTTAAATCTAGCTAGTAGAATTAGACCTAAATAATGCAATCGAGTGAATAATAATAGCAAAGATGGTTTCTTTGTTTATCCACAGGCATACCCATGGAAGTGCACGACATAATCAACTTGCCGATGGACGAGTTCAACGAAAGACTCTCCAAGCACGATCTCAGCGAGGCACAACTCTCCCTCATCAGGGATATACGGCGACGGGGCAAAAATAAAGTAGGATTTTGTAATATTCTTGAAGAGATTAGTGCAAAGACTTTAAGATGCTACATATCTACATCATACGACTCTTATAAATTCAAAATTAAAGTTACGCCCCAGATGAAGTTCCCTATATCCGCCCTCTTCTCAATCTTACTTGTCATCTCTCATTTCTTTAGATCCATGTATTTTTATAAGATTCCGTAAAATTTCATTACAGTAAAAATCCTGTCTATTAATTTAATTCAAAGTTTTCTTTCTATTAATTTATTTATGAATTTTTCGTCATAGTGTATCGTGCTCAAAATTTTTCAATAATTCTGGCCGCTGAATTTCACTACAGCACAACTCCCCACAAAGGAAAATTTCATCCCCACCAGACTTCCAGAAACTTCTATCCACGCACCACTACCCCGTGGAACTAGGTACCTCCAGCGGTGTTTCCGAACCGAAACGACATTGGAACCTTCAAAAACAAATCTGCACATTTCTCGGCCGGCAACGCTTCTGCAATGCCACTGCGGATGTCTACCTGCAGCGTTGATTGCTTTCGATCAAGTGACATGCCTGCCTTACATCCCATAAAAACAAAAAACATCTCGATTAGTTGTGCGAACGACATTGTGTTAACATTTAGCCGACCGAACGCGGAGATCTCCCCGTTATCAAATAAGTCGGTGCACGACTAAACGCGGAGATCTTCCCGTTGTGAAATAAGTCGGTGCACGAATTTTCAGATTTTTTTTATTCAAATAGTATCATTCGCATTGCGAAAAATGCGCTTTGGACAGCGTCGAAGTTTGACTCGCCCGAGCCCGGTGGAAATCGAAATCAATACATATATTTATTCCGATGCGGGAATCGAACCCGCGACCATTGACTCTGCGGATCGAGGGCCCCGGCACTGAGCCAATCGGTCGCCATTACATTATATTGTGTGGCGTCTTTTAAGTTTCCTCGTAGCTTTTCCTTTACATGTGAAGCTAAAACGTTTGTATTTATCAGTGGTTTGGTCATTACTCGCAGGTGGCGGCGCAGAACTGCCGCAAGCGCAAGCTGGACCAGATCACGTCGCTGGCGGACGAGGTGCGCACCGTGCGCGACCGCAAGCTGCGCACGCAGCGCGACCACCACGCGCTGCTCGCCGAGCGGCAGCGGGTCAAGGAGCGCTTCGCCGCACTCTACCGTCACGTCTTCCAGGTGAGGTTCGCTGCTCACACCACGCTCACCGCCACCGCGTGACTGTCGTTACTCTTACATTTAGATCAAATACAATACTCGTCATTATCAAGGGTGTTAAGCGTGACTCAGCAGATAACCTTAGAAAGCTTGTAAAATTAAGGGGACGAAAAATTTTTAAATCATATAATACTATATTTGTATTTTCCTTTAACATTTTCTGAATTCAAATATCGTTTATTCGTCGGCGTCATACATTGTCAAATCAATATAAAAATCTTGTGTCACAGTGTTTGTTAATGAACTCCTCCGAAACGGCTTGACCGAATTTTATGATTTTTTTTTGTATACTCGGTAGGTCTGAGAATAGGTCGTTAACTATTTTTTATACCTGTACCTCATTTTCTATACCATTCTTTTTACACCTAGAAACAATTTATATGGCAAAACAACATTTGCCGGGTCAGGTAGTAGTTCATTTATAAATACGTTGTTTTTTTCTTCAGAACCTACGTGACCCCGAAGGTCGGCCATTGTCCTCCAACCAGTACTCACTGCAACAAGCGGCCGATGGCAACGTCGTACTCGTGCCCAAAATGCAACAACACCCAGGTAACCAAACATCTTAACGTACTTAGTCCAATGTCAGAATATTAGATATGTCGCTTTTGGAAACCACAGTTGCCAAACTTTCGCGCCTATTTTGATTGCTTGCAACCACGGTTGTAAACGATCAAAATAGTTCTATTTTTCTCGGGATATTCCATTTTTTCCGATTTTATATAGTAAATATAATAAATACTATAATATAAAAAATAGAATGTTTAAAAACTATAAAAATAATATTATTAGTAGAGTTATTAATCCTTCGTGGCGGGATAAGCCAAAGGAAAAGGAAAGCAAAAGGAACCTCCTCACAATTCTAGCCGTGCACAATATGACTGCTTTTTGAATACCACCACTTACCTAAACTTAACTTGGATAGATGGGTATCCAAATTTTTGCCGATAAGACCGATATTATTATTTTTAATTCGGTATTATTACTTTTATTTTGTTATTAAGAGAAAAATATTTATAAAAATAATAATATAATTAATTTTGTTATTTATCGTTTCACACAGACCACCCCATGAACCGGACGTCCGACGATGAAATGGACAGGAAAGCGAAGAACTACGAGCAGTGACAACAGTTTTCCCAGGGCGGTGGCGGGTGTCTGTCCGTCTGTCCGTACACAATGCACCAAACGACGCGTACGTACACCACGTGACTGACTACCGTTCACCCACGACATGACGTCACCAAACACGAGGCTCGCTCCTCGAATAACATTCACGTATAACTTTTGCTGCATTACCTGCAATGTTTTAGAACAACAACCTTCGAATATGTAAAGTTATGCCGTATTACTGACTCGAATTGTAAAACCGATAAGTTGTGGAAAGTTGAAAGAAAATATACATATACACACGACACACATGTACAGTAAATGCTCTTTATTCGCGGGGTTATTTATGGAACATATCCATAAATATGCCGCGAATACAAAAACCGTGAATACGGAATGGTAATTTATATGGGATTCCCCTATAATCCGGTCCTAGGTGAGAAAATAAAAAAAAACAAATATATAAAAAAATTAATTTAATTGAAGTTTTTGAACATTGGAATACTTTTATTATTATGTATGTACTTATTAGATCCGCGAGTAAAGAAATTTTTAGCCGCGAATATAGAAATTGACTAGCATTTTTTTAATCCGCGAATGATGAAAACGCGAATGAAGGAAGCGCGAATAAGGAGTTATTACTGTATTTAGAATTCACCAAAAAATTTGATTTTGTATTACTTCTGTTCAAGAAATCTTTTTGATAGTTAAAAGGAAACCTTTGTAATGGATATCTATGTATTTTTTTTCCAATTACCATATCTGTCAAGTGACCGAATACGAGCTATTTTTTTGTTGCTAATAGTAATGACTTTGTAAAATTGTTCGTTTTAGAGTATACAAACATCTCAATTTATTTAAAGTATTTTAAATACTTCAAATTAAATAAAATAAAATAAAACATAAACATTTATTTTTACCGATTCTTTATTTCGCCGTCAGTGCTAAGGTCATATCAATAAGGTGGCCTTGAGCGTTTGGCCGAAATACTTATATTGTAAAATAAGATTCTCTATTGAATATTGCATAACAATACAAAATTAAAACTGAAAATAATGTTTTTTCATTGTACATAATTCGAGGTCATTAATTTATTTAAATTTTTTCATTTCACATTTCAAGTTATACGATATAAATCAAAAATTTTCTTCAACATAGTTTGATTCATATAAAAAAATTATTCATAAAAAGATGTGATAAAAAAAGAAAATTCCATTTTTGTTTAGTGTCTCATTAGTTTTATGGTTATTATTTGTATTTATCCAGTAAAAACTGGATTCAAAATTATACTTGAATGACTGATCGATCAAAACCATTACTAAATTTAAAAAAAAAGATGTCTGCGACATCGGCTGCAATAAGTACTTTTAATCGTTTTGAAACTTTCTTTATCTGTAATATATTTTTGTCTATAGTTTATTTATGTATTATAATTAGGTTATGCTGTTATAGAATTTTGAATTCTGCTCTATACATAACACACGTACCAGTTTAATTTAAATAATTTTTTACTATTCATAAGTCTTTTTGGGATACAAGTACAAAACTAAAAATAAATGAATATTTATATAAATCCCTTAGTACAGTTCCGCAAAGGTTACATTTTGACAAGTAAAATACAGAGTATACAAAAATATAGAAAAAAAAATAAACAACTTTATATAGCATATATTTAATTAGTAATTAAGAAAATGTTTTATGGGCCAGTATATTTCAAAAAATTTCAGACTATATAACCAGTGCATAAAGTTAATTTTAACAACAAACTTGTCTCTTTGTGACCTTTAGTAAACTAATGCTAGAATTTGTGAAGCATTGAGAGGATCAATCCGTTTTCGTTGGTCGTTTCGATTTCAAGCTTATAACGATCTGTAAGATAGATTTATGTCACTTTTTGACAAAACAAAAAATGTTTTAAAGATAAAATTTGAACAAATAAATTATATATTTTTTGTTTTTCATAGTTTTTTTATACATATGTATTATATATCAGGGTTGTTGCTCATTCAGGTTTTCATGATACCAGCCGAAATTGATGTTTTGTTTTTTTTTAAAAAACAAATGTACTATGTAAGTTTATAAAAAATAAAATGATGTATTTTTACCTTTACGGCGAAATTATCGCTTTCCGTGGTCACAATTCAATTCTCGTATCGGATAAAAATATATGTATAGACTACAGATATTTGTTATAGGCTATATAGAAAGTAAAAGCTATATTTTGTTCTTAGATTGTTTGCCAAATAACTCATGATTGGATTAAAATCACGCACGGATGCGTGTCGTAACAAAACTCGTGTGAAAAAAGTGACATCGATCTGGAAAACAGTGCTGAACATCGGCAATTCTTTTCGCCGACGAAGATTCGCAACAGCTCTGACATATACTATAAATTACTCCCTCGCGTGTACAGATTACACTGTGTAGTTTTTAACACGCCGTGTGTGTAGCTGTGGCTGTCCTTAGTGGAATTATTTTATTATTATATTTTATTTACACTGGATGTAACTGTGGTGCATATATTTTTTAAAGTCTAGCGCATAGTGTAGACCTATTTCGCTGCGTATGAAATGTTTGAAGAAATTAAATATTTATGTAACATAAGGGACTATATGTAGGCGACGGGTAATGCATTTCGACTAAGTATTAAAGTATGCTTCGCGGCTGTGGGACATATTTTATTTTTGCCGGCGATTTGTATATTTTATATATATACACAATGTAACGACAATAAAGACTTTCTGTTAATAAACACGATGTATCGGTAACACAAAGTTTCTTAGGATATTGAAATACAGTTTTTGTAAATTATTAAAAAAAAAATAATTGTTTGATTCAAATTTCAGTAACCTCCCAGCTCAAAATGTTTTCTGGGATCGATAAATTAATTCAGTTCAGCGTAAAAATGATTTATTATTACATCGAAAGTAACCTGGTGGAAAGAATGTGTATACAAAAACACCAAAGTACGGTGAAAGCTTAGCTAAAACTTATTGTTTATTAAGAAAATAAGCTAACAGCGCAATTAACCTCTGACTGCTTGCCTTCACTACATCGATTGTGATTCGCCGGCGAAACGCCTAGGTCTTTTTGATTATATTTAATATGTGGGACGCTACCGTTGATAAATTATAAACTTTAATTAACTAGCCGAATAAATATTTATTTAAACGAATCGTTGATATTTTAACCACTATGGCCATTACAAAATACAGTATACAATCCGTATATAAATACTTCGCCTAAAACGACCAACCGCTTTTAGCGACCGAAATGCAAACTCTAGTTTTATATTATCAAATTTGACTCCACACTCGGTCGCTTTAAGGGTTGTCTGGTTAAGTCGCTATATCCGGGTTCTACTGTAATATGAATCAGATTTAAAGCGGATTAAACAAAGATATTTTTTCGTTTCACTAAATTATCTATCATAGATAATAAGTTATATACAAATTATATATTATATATAAGTTATGTATAAATTATAGTACGTATACAAATTGGCCAGTATGTATTTACTGCCAATTAGTAAACTAAAAAGTAAATGCCATTTAGTTCACTGGCTAGAGAACCTAACCTTTTAAGCATAGGTTCCGGCATTCTAAATTGAGAATTTGTTTAATAAACAAATGTTATCTATGGATTGCAATTTGTGTATCTGTATCTGAACACTTCATCTAAACTGAATATATAGATATTTCTCAGACGATATCAACGTGGAGAAACCTTAGTAGTGTAATTTTAAACAAAAAAACCTGAATTAAACAATAATTTGTCAGCGACAGGGTCCACTTACATTTTTATGTATTTAAATCGCCGTTTTTTTAAACTTACCAGTTTAAAAGGACTCCGTATAACTGTTGTAATATATTATTACTAGATAAGGTTTTTTTTACATATAACACGCGAGTTATATAAGATATAGTGATTAAAACCTAGAATATTTTAACATAATGTTAAGTCTTAATAAAAAAACGTGAAAGTTATTTTGTTTCATTTTTTTTTCTTCTTGGCATTTAGGTATATACTATTATATTATGCCAATGTCAAGCAAAATCATTTTATTAATGTACACATACATGTTTCAACGAAACCGGTGGCCTTTTCACCTAAACTTGCTGAGGACTTTCAGTAAACTTAGAACCGCGGTACTTAAAGTATTTTATACCAAAGTTCGCCAACATTACCAGCTACCTGCTCGATTGCCTTCCTATCCCATAAAAAAATTACACAACCTAAATGCATATATTTTGTTAGAAGTTGCTTTATATCTAAGCAAACATACTTATTTAACTAATTATTATATTAAGTAACGTTAATTAACTAATTTAGACTTAAACAATACAAAATTGTTTTAGTCTAAATTAGTCAATTAAGGTAAAAGAATTAGTTCTCCAATTGATATCAGATACTATAAGTTAGAAAAGACTTAATTTTATACCAGAACTACACAGAAATTAATGTAACCCGGAAAACGCCGGGTACAAGAGCTAATATAGTATAAAAATACATACATATCGTCACGCCTGTCTCCCGTAGGGGTAGGCAGAGACCACAGATCTCCATCTGCTACGATCTCGGCATACTTCCCTTGCTTCCGCTACACTCATTATTCTCCTCATGCAAGCCCAAGCCCAAGGGTACTCTTGACCTGGCCTTTCTTAGTATAAAAATAAAAGTCAGATATATTGCTAAGAGTTTATTAAAAAGATAATAAATGTCTTACAACCTAAAATATAATACGTGACGGATACAAATGTACGTCGCTATACGTAATTAAATGTAATGTCTTGCAATATCGTCCTCGTCTATGCATCTCGCTAACACGTGATTGCACCACTTGCGTCAGCCATAAATAATACTCGTGATGTTACATTAAGGAATGTTTCACGTCGGAAAATATTTTCATTTTAAATTTAAGGTTTTATTGCAAGTTCGCTCCGTTCTACTTCAATATCAATTTTGGAAATAATACTATACTAGGCCTTTGCGAGATATAACTTACGGAACCTTTTCACGCGATCTCGTTAGTACAAATATAAATTTAAAACCCAGGTTACAATTTGTACATTAAATTGCATTTAGCCTCAGTACTATTTTCTTTTAATTATTAACAAAGCGAGGCAAGAAACGATAAAATATAATTTCTAAAATAAATCTTTTGCGTACCTAATCGAATATTATAAAAATTACTACTACTAACATAAACGCTTACATATTTTTATTTAACATTTTATTGTTTAAACAAAACATTGTTTTCGAACCTTTGTTCATTATTTAGAATCTGTGCGGAATATTATGAAGATGTAAGCTATTGAAAAACTTATATACTATTCTGTGTTTCAATAATTCTACAAAATCTGTGCCACGATATGTTTCTTATAGCCTTACCATAAAATAAACATACATGTGTAAATTTTAGAAAATCATTAATATAAACCAGCTTTAAACAAATTGATAAAAACAGCCCTCAAGGACCAGGAAGGAGAAGGAAGGAAGGATGGAAAAATTATTTATTCCGCATATATATATATATATATATATATATATATATATATATATATATATATATATATATATGTATATTTCGCACATAATTTGAACCCAGAAGTCTCCAAGGATAGGTACTCTAACAAAGACTAAGCCAAGCGGCCATAAGAAATGAGGCAATAAGAATGCTTAGCTATAATTATAAATATTCATGACAATGATATGGGATAAAGAAATTGTGCGCATTTTGATACAGCTCGAACAAACTCCTTACTTATCATTAGAAATAAAACACTTTTAGACACATTAATGGCAGTCATAGAAAACTTAATCTTATACAACTGGTGTAAAAGAACTCATTTAGCTTACGACTATTATATTTTTGATTATTTGAAATATGGAAGCTATTTATTATTGATTGTGGTTCCTCAAGGTATATATTCTATATAATAATTTCAAGATCATTTTTTTAAATAGTAGAAAATTTGCATAGACATCTAAAACTAGATAAAATACAATACTTTAGAAACGATCATCTTGACGTGGGGGCGTGAAGTTACAGTAAAAGCTAGCTTAGAATGAACAGTCGGCAACGTACATACATATTATATTTGGGACCAACATTTAAAACGATTACTTTTTCATCGACATAATTTTAGAACCATTGAATATACATATCGGTTTAATAGATCCAACTATTAGTGGTAGAGCCATGCTGCAAACGAATACTTTGTCAAGAATGGCATATTATTTGTCTGTAGCGTGAATGGGCCGGCTCGCCCGGGGAAGTACCGATTTCAAAATAACATTTACGGATATCAGAATGTTCTAAAGGGAGTGAGAGACGTCTCTTACTGAAATCGGAAATCACTTAGTTGCCAACCCTATGGAATTTGCATCAAATATTACAAACATTGGATATAACAATCACACATGAACTTATCATCCCATTTTTAACTTTAAAAAAATTGGAATACCAAGAAATATTTTCTTAGCATGATGGGCATAGTAAGATTTTTAACGTTGGATACGAATAAATAAGTAATAAACCGGTGGGAAATTAGTATAATTTTAGTGTTTAAAACACTTAATTTTGTCTCTTTCTTCCTGACTGTGTTTAGACCATGTATATATTAATTTTAACATATTAAATAGTGAAATCCATTTATTGTTATAACGCTGTGTTTTATCCTTAAATACTGCGTAAAAGGATTAAATATAAATCCTAATGAACAGCATCACGATCCTCCAAAAGAAGATAAGAAAGAAGATAAAATAGTAAATGCATAGTATACGATGATTAATACATTCAGGCGTTACTTTGCGGAAATACATTACCATGTAATTATATACAAATATTTATTATATTCGTATATATAAAGAAATCATTCATTTGAATCTTTTAAATCGCAGATCTTAGTCAAGAAAACATTCTGACTGTCCACATAGCACAATATACGCATAGTAAACGCAGTAAGAAAGCGCGTTTCTCAAAATAGAACGATCAGTTAGTTCATCTGGTGTTGTGGTGCAGCCGGCGGGGGGAAGCAGCGGATGTGTTCAACGCCAGCCCTCTCATCGTCCACCACCAGGTGGCGCGCGAGGACTCCGAAGATTTGCGAGTTCAGCACTTGGAAACGCCGGATACGGTCGACCATTCGTTTCAGTGGCTGTGAAAAATGTGCAATTTTTGATGTTAACAAAAATATCGACGACGACGAAATTCGCTCAGTGGCGGGCACCCCCGGCCACCGAGAAAATGGTCGCAGGTTCGATCCCTGCATCGGGATAAGTGTATGTATGGCCTCCAGATATTAATTTCGAGTTTAGTATGTGCTCAGCAGTGGGACATATATGGGCTGTAAGAAAAAATTCAGTTTACAACATATACTGTTCAAAGTTGATATTGAATATAAAATACCATTTCTCACCAATAGATGTCGTTGTGCGTGGTTTTTATGTCACGATGGGGTTTGTTGACGCTATCTTCCACATACATGTACAAGTATGTACAACATACTGTATTGGTACAACTATTCCAATTCGTTTAAATTTTCTTTTTATACTAACTTTAGGATAATATATGGGTAAGAAAAATATATTGATAATATCGATGTGTTTTTGTATGTATCGATATAAAACAGATGATACAAAACACATTGATGTATTTTTTCCACCGTTATCACTACCACTGAGAAAATTAAATAACCACTAAATAATTTACCTTCGCAAACTTACATCAGTGACGTTATATTTTTATTGCATTTTCATAATATTATATTATTATCAGTTATATTGTTTAATTGTGGTGGTATATTATACAATATAGTTCGATTAAGGCGTATAAGTGAAGTAATTTGAAATAAATGCGTGTATCGTGACTATTTAAGTTGACTGAAAAAGTCCATAAAATGTTTTGATTTTATCAAGACGTAATGTGATAATTTGACTAGTTATAATTCAAGAGTTTAATGTTATCGTATTTAACCTGACACTGGCCTAATAGTTAGAAATTAATTGCCATCAAAGAAAAAAAGAAATAACTTACGATGCCTTTAACCAGTTCGTCTTTCCCGTCGACGCGTTGCACCCGCAGTATGTGGTAGCAGAAGTCGAGCGCCTCGAAGCGACGCTGCTGCCCCAGCAGAGCTATGATGGTGCAGCCCGCCCAGTGCAGGCCCTCGCCGAACAGCTCCCTAGGCGGAAACACAAGCACAACAATCAATGCAATGCAATGCTTCTACGAAGAACAATCGCACTTAAAACCATTTTAAAAATAATTTTTTATTTTCTAAAACATATTATCTTATGATTACACTACTACATCTATATTATATTATACTATTAACTACATTTCTACCAATATTCTTTGATATAATCTGTTTGGATTTTTTAGAAAAAAATCCAAACAGATTATATTAGTTTATATATTCCGTTTCTTATATTATAATATAAAAGAAAAATATTATATAATAATAACACATAAGAAAAGTTATCATAGATAAGATATATATTTAGTGTATATAGAAATAGACGTTCAACATTGTATTACAGGCAGAATTATATCTTTTTCATCTATCCACAGCTTGATCAGACCAAATATTGCTTACACGCTAACGCTAAAAACGCAACAGCGCCTGACCGTCGTGTCCCAATGTTATAGGATTTTTGACCGAGACTTGAACTACGTAAATGTGCCTTTCAAGTGTGGCCCGGAGAACAACTAGTAAATGTAGTGAGTGGTAGAGCCACACTGCAGACGAATAAATTGTCAAGAATTGCATATTATTTGTCTGTGGCACGAATGGGACGGCTCGCCCGGGGAAGTGCCACACTCCCGCAGAAAACCGGCGTCTGAGTGATAGCTTAGCTACTGCGTTTCGTACGGTGAGCGGCCGAGTTCCAGAGGCCCAACACCCTCCCCCCCCTCCCCCTCCCCCTCCCACTCCTATAATGACACTTTCCTTAAAGGTCGGGAACGCGTCCGCACTGCCTATGGCGCTGCGGATGTCTATAGGATTGATTGCTTTCCATCAGGTGACACGCCTGTTCGTAAAAATAAGTAAAAGAATTAATTTTAAAAACTGAACGTTACATTCAACAGTAGTGATTGGTAAAGACTAACTATAACTTTATTTCCAAAATGTTTACACATGTTACAGGACTCTAGATCCCACACTAAGATTCCGGGTGTTGTGGGGAAACTAGGCTCTTCCCTTCATAAATAATACAATGTAATAACACAAATATAAAAACAGTAGAGAGTAAATAAAAACACTAGTGATCATAAAAAATGAATTAGCATTAGATAATAAATCATTATTGCGCTAACGGTTGAAATAAATTAGAGATTAAAAAGAGCTGCACTCACTCAACGGTGAACTGGGTGTCACCGACAGGTATGCAATAGAGGAACTGCAGTGCCGACCACAATCTGAAAACGGTTTATTGATTTTTAAAATTACAGAAAGTTAGATGTGATCTAAATTGTAATTGCCTGATAATTTAAATATTGATGTATATATAGAACACACACAAATATTGTGTGTTTGTATTTCAATATCAGCCCGCGGCAGTCCACTGCTGGACAACGGCCTCACTCAAGGCGCGCCACCTAGCCCGATCTTCGGCTACACGCATCCAGTCTCTGCCAGCCGCCTTGCGCAGATCGTCGCTCCATCTAGCAGAAAATAAATATTAAAAAAATATTAAGAATTATGTAAGATGCATATAAATATGCATTTTGAATATTAAGCTGTATTTTTAAACTTGTTTTGCAGTAATTTCATTTGTTTCTTATAACAGATATTGTTGCTATGCTGAAGAAAACGTATTTTGATATTTATTGCAGGAGTCTTTGTTCGTTGTTTATTATCTTTTTTCGCCTTCTCGATTTCTAATTCGAACCGCCGTCGATGCCGAAATATACGTATGTGTGCGTGCACGTGTTCGTGTTCGTGTGCGTGTGCGTGTGCGTACCTGTGGAACTCGGCGGTGTCGTCGGTGTGCAGGGGGGCGTGCAGCGGCGCGGCGGGCGGGCTCGGCCACTGCGGCGCCGCGAGACAGGCGCGCAGCCGCCGCAGCACCACCGAGAACAGCGATAGCCCACAGCACAGCCGCTCGCGCGTCAGCAGCTCGCCCTCGCGCGCCAGCTGGCTTTGCTGTCGCGACACATACGTTTACACAAACAAGTTTAAAATACCGTAACTTAACACGTTCACGCCGGCGTGATCCACCGGTGGCTCACACTTGACTGTTCTGTGGGGCAGCATGATCCACTAGTAGGTCACGCTTAACTGTTCTGTGGGGCGTCGTGACCCACTAGTGGGTCACGCTTAACTATCCCGTGGGGCGACGTGCATCACAGGTGAGTCACTTGTTTTCAGAAAATAAGTCGTTAAAAAATGAAGTTTATTTTCGACTCGAACTGTTGTGATCTCGCATTGAGCGCGTTCGAGCTCGCAACAGTGTCGCCCCACCCTGCGAAGCGTAAGGAGATAAGCCAGTCCCGCCTCACGCGAAAAAACGTAGATATATGCCCCGGCATGAACATGTTAAGTAGCAATGTTCACTGCATTCAAATAAAAATAATATTTCAATCTTTTACAGCTTTGGTCTCATAGTGGCTTCCTAGTGTGGGATACTTCCTTTTCCCCCGTACCAACTCACACTCGTATACAAAGGTTCATTCACATTCGCAGATACACATAAATCATTGATTGGTCGATATCGATGAGTCTATATCTATCGACTATGTCATATAACTAGCCTATGCAAAAGAACTGCGCTCGCAACAGCCTCCGGCCGTTGACTGCCCCGAACCGCTCCACTTGTCAAAACTTTGTGACGCGAAACGCACGCTTCTTGTCTCCGCTCAATCTAAACGTGAGTCAATTGATAAATAGTATATATTATAATTTGTCAAATTGTATATCATTTCTTTTAGGATATTTATTCAATACAAATATCCGAATACCTCACGTACATTTATCCCGTAGTATCTTGTTTTTATTGGTAATTCATTTAATAATTAACCTGCGTGACTGAAGTTAAAAAAAAACAAGTTACGCCTGTATTGATAAAGATGGCTGCTACTCATCATCAACAGCCAGTAGCAATCCACTAATGGACATAGAGCTCTCTAAAGGATGCCATCTACCTAGATCTACTTATATATGTACCTATATACCTATCGCCTGGGCAGGGACGTCCCACACTACGCTTGCCAAGACGCGATGACCACTCCATCACTCGTCTACTCTAATGGTTGTCGGTAGTTTTCTTTTTACTAATTAATAAATAGTTTACCTTCGCCGTGCCATACTTGTCCACGTTCTGTACGATCTGCAGCGCCGCGTATTTGGCTTCGAGCCGCTTCTGCTTCGTCTCCGGCTTTTCGCCTTCTGTAAAATGGAAACGATGCACTCGTATCAAGGGGCCATACAAATACCAACCAAAAGAAAATGTTCATCCCCCACCATCTGGATTAATGGCGCTCCAGTAGGATGCGAAACTTCTTTCCACGGACAACTACCATGTGGAAGTAGCTACATTCAGCGATATTTCCGAACCGATACGACATTGGCACCTTCAACAAACAAGCCTACACATGCCTAAAAGGAAGGCAACGCTTCCGTAATAAGTATGGTGTTGTGTATGTCTTTGGGCAGCGTTAAATACTTTCCATCAAGCGACACGCCTGCTCGTTTACCTTCTTATCCCATAAAAAAAACAAAATCGGATAGAGGCAGCATTTAATTAGGTTCTTATGCAATTTTATTTCAAAATACTGCCCTCAAATCACATCACAAGCGAATCGCATTTCACACATTTTTACGTTATACATTACACGGTTTCCATATATTTGTTATACATTTAAAACAAAAATATATAATAATATATAAAAGTCCCGGGTTCAGGCTCCCCGGGTACTATGGTGCCTTTCCTCAGCATGCGGGGCTTTACTGGGGCTGACCTCCATCCTCCCTTGCGGTTCGTGGGATTCACTAAAGACGAATTTTAATATACCTAATTTGTTGAAAATGACGGCGACGTGGCTTCTCCACTCGTCACGTCCTGAATCCCACGAGGGCGAAAAGCGACTAATGGAGAGCCGTTTCGCCGCGACGAATGTGAGAGGAAGAATGGATGAAAGGATGAATGAGTGTGGGAGGGTGTACCGGGATCGTACCGGATGGAGTCTGTAGTCTGTCAACCCCTGCGTGGTATAGGCATGAATATATATAAAAAATATAATATAACTGTCTTACTGTATGATCGTAGCTTATATCGTCAAATAAAATTAAACACAATCTAAATAAACTCCAGGGGAAGAGATCCCTATATATTTGCTATAAACTTATCTTACCTGCGGTGTAAGGTCGTGGTAGGATATTCTGAAATGGCGCTGCATGAAGAAGATCTGTTACCTCCTCTTGGCTGAGCGCCTGAAAATACAATATCGATGGAATAATTCATTTTTTCTTTATTATTCATATAATAATAATACGACGCAAAAAGCGAAAACGCTGTAAATGACGGATGTCAAAAAATACTGCGTCGAATGGTCTGAGTCTCGCAAATAGCTCTGCGACCAATAGAAAACTTTGTACAGCGTTGAAACTGTTTTTTATGGGATAGGAAGGCAAACGAGCAGGCGTGTCACCTGATGGAAAACAATCTACGCCGCCCATAGACATTCGCAGCGCCATAGACAGTGCGGTAGCGTTGCCGACCTTCAAGGAACGTGTCATTATGGGAGTGGAAAAAGGAGGAAAGGGGAGTGTGTTGCGCCTCCGGAATTAAGCCGCTCAACGTACGAAGCGCGGTAGCTCAACTACCACTCAGACGCCTGTTGTCTGCGAGAGTGTGGTACTTCCCCGGGCGAGCCGAGGCGAGAGATTCGTGCTACAGACAAATATTATGCCATTCTTGACAAAGTATTTATCTGCAGCGTGGCTCTATAACTGTTTTGTGTGATCAGATACAATTATTTTGGCTCTGGTGGTAAGTTTTCATTTTGAGGTTTGCTACGTTTTCGCTTTTATGCGTCGATTATTGACGACGTCATACCTGTTCTATGAGCATGCAGAATAGAATGATGTTGCCAAGTTCCCTGAAGGCGTGGAACAGTTCCGTGCGCGCGTCGGGATACTGAACGATGTCCGTCAGCTGTGCATGATAGTAGCCCAGAACTCCTGTGATTGGTAAAAGGAAAAGTATTGTGGAGGATCACACGTATGTTTATGCAAAACATACTGTTTAAGAATGATCTCATATACAGTATCTAAATAAAAAAAATGAATCGCCGAAATGTCTGCATAACTTCAGAACGACTACACCAAATTTTTTTTGATTATTATATATTTTTGTTGTTGTTTGTTATTATCAAGATAAGGTTTGTATAAAAGATAATTTTCCAAAAATTGTTTTTCATTTCATCATTTTTCATCTTGTTACACCTCAAATTATGCAAATAAATAATTATTATTATTATTAAATAATATAATATTGTAAAGATGATTTATTGAATAACTATTATAATAAATTTACTCTATGGTATATTTCGTCCTTTTTTAGTTCCAACTGTTAGCGGAGTGGTACAACTAACCAATCAGATCAGTATTAACTCTGTATCACAAATATAATCACTATTCTCCTACTCCACCCAGTAGGAGAATAGTGGGTGAAGTACTCAGCCGGAGAGGTAGTGCCGGTCCGATGATAAGACAGTTGGTTCTTGACAGTGAAAATGAGAAACTGTGAAGTAATAGATTGTACAAGGTAGTTAAAAATTAAAGTGTGTAATATAATTTGTTGGAATACCCCTCAAATTTTAGGTATTGACTATTTATATTCACTACCGCATATATATATATATATATATATATATATATATATATATATATATTATATATATATATATATATATATATATATATATATATATATATATACACGCATATATATTATATATCGCAATACCACTGCGTTTAAGGCGCGTATGGCCTGAAGAGGATTTCCATTAGAATTCCCGTGGCGCTCAACGTGTTATTTCCGATGACGATTATTTATAACACGTGTTTTTTAAAAAATAATATATTGCTCTTGAGAGACAAAGACAATTGCGTCGGTCACGTGACACCAACTGCGGTTTCGCGGGTGTCTCGTACCGTTGGAGCCGTAGTCGTAGCGCGGCAGCTTGCAGTGGCGCGGCATGGCGGCGGCGAGCGCGCGCGTGAACTGCGCCAGCGTGCCGTGCAGCAGCCCGCGCGCCACGCCCAGCAGCTCGCCCACCACCACCGCCACGCCCTGGTACCCCAGCAGACGCACCAGCGCGTGCAGGTGCTGCCCGCCCACGAACCCTGAACAACAACACATACATACATATCGTCACGCCTGTTTCTCGTAGGGATGAGCATAGACCACAGACTTCCATCTGCTACGATCTCGGCATACTTTCCTTGCTTCCTTCACACTCATCAGTCTCATGCAAGCTCGTCGGTAAAGGGCACTCTTAACCTGACCTGTCCTAAAAATTTCGGCAATTTCCCTACCGACCCTTTTATCTACATCCGCAACGTAAATTTTTTTTGCCAGTCGTCTCTTATCCGCCCTCTCTATGTATATAAGTTTTGTCTATTGCATTGCATATAATAATTAAATAATTATATTAATTCTAATACGTCGATATATAACTACAGACAAACAGGTGTCTACAGATATAAAACAGTGAAAGAATATCAGACAAAAAAAAATTTTGCTATTCCTCGCGCAAATTATTCCTAGAATAAGTTATTTATATCACGCCACTAAAGCAACATTGAAAAAAACGTTTTAAAAATACTCTTAGATAATAATTATTATTAAATATACAATCTTACCTGTCACACATGCACACGCTCACACACACACACACACATACATATATATAAACTATGTATAAAAATGTATGAATGTAAAATGTATGAATTAAACAAATATTTTATAGATTTACTGCCGTGACCATTATACCATTATAATAATTTATATATATTTTTACTGTAAGTTAAGATAACAAAAGGTAAGTCCGTTATTGGCGCCATAAGTGTTCAAATATTTATATTAGTTTTAGCGATAAGATATGCTGTAAATTTTGTTTTAAACAAATAGACATACCGGCATATTGCTGATACTGAGCCGAATACGCGAGACTAAGCTGCTTGGAGCCCCATAGCAACGCGTGACCGTACTGTTGGTGTTTCTCCCGTTGTACGCCCGCCGCGAACTGGATACCGCGGCATTTCACGAACCTGGAGAGAACGAATAATTTCAATGACCAATAATTACCTACTACCACATCATCACCATCCCCATACAATAAAGATATATCACCACCCCATATCTACCCGTGGGTTGTCGTCGAGGAAACTGTGGAAACAAATACTAGTAGATTGGCAGCAGCGTCTACCTAGACAGTAAAAACCACATTATTTATGTATCTAGCTTTGCTGTGATGCTCAGCATAAAATAGGTACATCCTGTTTCTCGCTGTGACCGTCGTACGAGAGGATCTTAGGGTAAATACCAGTAGATTGCCGGCAGCGACTACATGAGTAATAAATACCACTCTTTTTAATTTATTTAAGTTTGCTGTGGTGCTCAACTTAAAAAAGGTACGCTCCGTTTCTCGCAGTGACCGACGTACGAGAGTATCTTAGGAGTAAATACCAGTAGATGGCCGACAGCAACTACATAAGTAATAAAAACCACTCTTTTAATTTATTTAGCTTTGCTGTGGTGCTCAACTTAAAAAAGGTACGCTCCGTTTCTCGCAGTGACCGACGTACGAGAGTATCTTAGGAGTAAATACCAGTAGATGGCCGACAGCAAGTACATAAGTAATAAAAACCACTCTTTTAATTTATTTAGCTTTGCTGTGGTGCTCAACGTTCTTACCATGACCGTTGTAGGTCCACCTACATCTCCAGATCATAGGAATAAATACCAATAGATGTCCAGCAACGTCTACCTGTGTAATAAAAATCACTCTTTAATTCATTTAGCTTTGCTGTGGTGCTCAACATAAAAAAGGGACGTCCCGTATCTCGCCGTAACTGCATATTATAAGGACGAAGACACACTGTCACCTGTCTGTTGCAGCATTGTAACAGTAGTTGGGCAAGAAGTCGTAGTTGAGCTCCCAGAAGACGTGCAGCGTGACGCGGCCGTACGGGGCCAACACGCCGTGGTCAGACTCGCGGAGTATCGCCTCGAACTCGTCCAGCGTCAGGTAGCGACTGAGCAGTTTGTGGCACAGCCGGTTGACGGAGATCAACCCCTCCAGTTCCTAGAACAGAAAGACTTATTTTTAAATACCAGATTATAATTTAGTTATATTAGATTGGCGAATAAGTTCGGAGCATTTTCGCCGTTGCTGTTTACCTTTCGACTAATTTGTCTATGCCGTTTTGCCAAAAATCTCTTTATTTTCGAAGGTAACGACTCATATGATTCGACATGAAGCGAAAGAGGGTGCAAGGTCCGGAGAATAAGGCGGATGCTGTAGGACCTCTCATTCAAGCTCTTGGAGTGCGACTTTTACGACTTGTGCAACATGGGGCCTGGCGTTGCCGTGAAGGAGTATGGTTGGCCCTTGTCATGGGGGTCCCATGGGGTCTTTTCAGTCGAATATTTATCTTCACCGTCTAGAGGAAGCTCATTAACAAATGATGGTAGCAGTTAAAATTGTTGGCAGATCGACGTTTGACAGATGAAATGTAATGTCGAAAATAAGAAATTGGAATTTGAAAGATTAGACTTCGGTGTATAAATAGATATTGTCATGCGGTAATAACTCACCACTACACCAGTGATGTCCCCGGCCTCGAACTTCGCTACCGCCGCGTCCAAAGCGCGGTGCATGTCGGCGTTGATCCTTTGGGCTACCTAGCGGGACAAAAGACTATTAAAGTAGACAACATCTACTACGTTTCGGCATCCTAAGACAGTACGGACCGGACGCACTGGTCGAGGAACTTTGTGTTCGAGCTCTGAGGTATGGGCGACAAAAAAAATTAACAGGCAATGTATGCAGTACTTCACACCCGCCCACTGTCTTCAGCTATACAAAGCAAAAGTATGGCCGCACTTGTCCTTTGTACAGCAACATATGGAGTACTGCTTTCATCTCTGGGCTGGAGCTTCCAAGTACCAGCTCCTTCCATTTGACAGCTTCCAACGGAGAGCGTCCCGATACGTCGGCGAACGCAGGATTTCCTATAGGCTTCATCTTTTATCAAATTCATTACGGCGAATGCTGTGAGGAGCTATTTATTCTCCTCCCAGCCGCACAATTCCACCATCGCACGACGCGCGCCAAAAATAGGTTCCATACCCATGGCTTGGATGGCTGGCAATCAACCACCGTGCGGTTTAGTCGCAGTTTTCTGCCACGAACTATGGAAATGTGAAACAACTTACCATCTGCAGTGTTCCCATGTAATTATAACATAGGGGAAATTCAAGAGAAGAGCGTACGTATTCGTTAAAGGCCGGCAACGCATCAGCGACGCCTCCGAGGTTGCGGATCGGGCGGGCGGCGGTGATCGCTTACAACCAAGTGAACCGCACGTCCGTTTACCTGCTCTGCTATAGTAAAAAAATCCTTACGAGCGCGTTGAGGTCGACGTGCCGGCCCAGCAGCGCGACGTGCCGCTGCCGCAACAGCGAGGCGTACCGCCCCGCCCCGCCCCCCGTGCTGGCGCCCCGCGCCGCGCACTCCGCGCGGTACCGCTTGTCCAACAGCATACTGGACATTTTACACTCATATTCACTACATATACAAGCTACAGACTATATTGTAAACAACAATAGAATTATTTTGAACACAGAAATAAAATAAAAATCGCTCAGACGCAATATAATAATGTGCTTACGTGACCTTAAGCGACCGACTATGATTCAGGCACGCGTCCACGAGCTACCAGTACTAGCCGAAAAGTGAAAACCTCTGAGCGCGGACGCTGATTGGTTTAATGGCGACGCTATCGACGCTATGGTCCCAATCGTGGTCATAGATTCGATTTCCGTATCGGTATAAATACATATATAGATTTCCAAATTTGTCAAGACTATTCTCCAACACTCGTCTACTCCAACGGTAATCGTTTCTCCGATGACGTGTGTGACCAGCCCATTGGAACTTCAGTTGGTGTTCACAACTATCCGCTCAGGTGCTTTGGCGGCGACCATGGTTGCCAAAATTTTGGGCCTAACTTTGATTTCTAGCAACCGCGGTTTACAAAAATTCATGTCTCGATTTCTATAATTTTTTTACAATTTTTAATAATTCAAAATAATGGATAGTAATTACTTAAGAAAAAAGAGGATGTTTTTTAATTTAGTATGAGGCACTTGATCGGCTATGTTGGTGACTTTGGTTTACCAGCGGATTTCTTCATTCCGAACGTTCTTCAGTTCTCTCCATAGCCCATAGACTTGGGGCGTGTGAAGCAGACGGACCGTCAATTTCTACGTTTCGACATCGTAAGAGAGTAAAAGTAATACACAGCAAATAAATATTGAAACATACAAACCTCGAAGCCAACTGTTTGTAATGCGCGTAAACTTGTTCGGACAACTTGTAGACGAACTGGTCGAAGCACAAGTTCACCTCCGCCTCCACTTCGTCGTAGAGGAACTGCTTGCGGAACACGGTTAGAGCGTACTGCGCCGAATCGTTGTACAAGTCCAGTGGATACAGAACGTATCTAGAAAAGAAGTCGTTAACACTAGATTGATTGCCCAAGAAGTCATTCCAACCGTTTTGAGACAGCATACAGTTTTACTAACACACAAATGTATGCAAAGCCACAAAATTCTAAGAAATTGTATCATTATAAATATATTTTTTTAACAGCCCTAATATGTCCCACTGCTGAGCACGGGCCTCTCCATTTCTGGAGGAACGGACGTTAACCCACCCGATGCGGGGATCGAACCCGAGACCGTCGACTCCACAGGCGGAGGGCCCCACCACTCAGCAAAACAGCCTGCGACAGTCCACTGCTGGACATAGGCCTCCCCATGAAGCGCCACCTAGCCCGATCTTCGGTTACACGCATCCAGTTATATATATATATATATATATATATATATATATATATATATATATATATATATATATATATATATATATATATATATATATATACATATATATATATATATATATATAACAAATATATATATATATATACGCGGTACTCCGGACCGTCTAATCGCGCGCAAAACACGACGCCTCGCCCGCACTCAAACTATTTATTACGTAAAAAAACAAAATCATTTATTTTCGATGTCTAGCAGCATGTCCGTTAAAACTCACTCCATCATCGCTGGCTCCTTGCTACGCAGAATGTGATCGGTTAATATCCACGGCATGGACATCTCTATGGGGAACTGGATACGTTTCTCCATGGTAACCAAATCGTTACATTCCTCATTGTGTTGGTGGCGGACTGTGCATTTCTGTAAATCAAATACCACCAAACTAGATAACACAGTACTTAAGTGTCACAGACAAAATAAGAGAGGCAGAAAGGTTAAGAGATGGAGAGATTAAATAAATGTTATTAAAGGGAGAAGGAGCTGGAAGAGGCCTATGTGTCACAGGACACGCTGAATACCGAAACGCAGTCTAATGTGTTAACATAAGTTACAACATTTGCATGTATAACGATAAAAAAAGTTTGAGTAATAAAGGTTAAAAAAATATGTCACAGCTAGATATTATACATCTTGAGATTCGCTTGCAATGAGCAAAATGGCTCCCTTTTACACATATCACATAGGAATATTCAAATTCGCTTACGTTGACTTTCCTTCCCATAGTCATTTCCAAATAGAACTCGCGGTACCATAGCTGAGAGAGGTCGCAGCACTTCTGTAGTGAATCTGTAAATAAAAATGTCATTTTTTTTTATCAATGGAGTCAGGCGTTACCTTGCGGAAATCCATTAATTACTATGTGGACAGTAGAGAATTAATAATGTGTGTTTTCCCTGCTGGTGGAAAGTGGATTTACGGGCAACTCTCCACCTACCAACCACTATACACAACACCAAATACACACTACCACTGTTGGAGAGTTGTTGACGGCCATTTTTCGGTAAGATTTAGTTTAAGTTCCCCGTAAATCCACTTCATCCAGCAGGAAAACACACATTATTAATTTTCTATTGTTGTTTGCTTGTCGCGAATCTTGGCTAAGTAAAAGTTTTAACTGTCCACATAGTCATTTATTTTATTAACATCCATACATGTCCTACTGCTCGGCAAAGTGTCTCTCGATATCTGAGGCAATGGACATTAGCTCATTACCCTTATTCAAGCGGCTTGTTGGTGCAAAGAGACTCGGAGATAAATAAGAATAAATCCGCCAACATTGAATCAGAAAACGATAACATACTAAGGCGTAAATTAATCGATAAACTATACATATTTTTTTTTTTTGGAAATCGAGGTAACAATCAAATGGAAGACATCTATGACAGTATTATGGTCTACTCGAGTGTATTGTTTTATTGTTATACTAGCTGACCCGGCAAACGTTTTTTTGCCATATAAATTATTTCTAGGTACAGGTATAAAAAATAGTTTACGACCTATTCTCAGACCTACCAAATATACAAAAAAAAAATCATAAAAATCGGTCCAACCGTTTCGGAGAAATTCGATACCAAACACGAGATTTTTATACACCGCGACTTTTTAATTACCCGAGAAAATTAAGTAATATATTCAGTTATCAATACATTAAATTTGGCGAAGAAAAAAAAGAAAAAAAATGTCCTTAATATACACCAAAAATTATACAACAAAAAATCTTGCTATTTCAAATAGACATCATTATCATTCCAATATGAACTGCACCCAAAACCAACCTAATTTGGTCGCGTGATATTTACAGGATTTCTTTGTATATTTAAACAATATTTTTGTATGAACGCTATAATATTTGAATGTTACTTACTGACATACATATTTTTACAAACGGGAATTTTAGTTTTCTCGGGTAATTAAAAAGTCACGGTGTATATAAGATTTATAATTAAAGTATCTCTTCTCTCGCCCTTACTCTTAGGGTAGAGGGTAGAGTGCAGATGTAATAAAACACTGCTTTAAACATAAAAGTTGAACTGAAAAAATACGATACACAGATAATCTCACCCGATAAATTAAGAAGATATCCCCAGTAGAAACTCTGCCTGTGGAAGGTCTCGATCTGAGTTAGGGTTGTAGCATCAAGGTCCTTCCGAAGAGTCCTCCGCCCTCCAGACTTGTCGGAGATCAGGGCCTCCAGTTGAGTGCGCACCATGTATAGTTGTGTAGAGGAAGGGCCTGTATGTATATATTACAAATTAAATGAAATACATCAGTAGTTGTTTTTGGTTTCGAAAAATCATTAGTACTAAGAATTAATCATGCAAGGTGACATTGAAAGGCCAGTGAAAGCTGGTAATCAGATCAATGGAGCCTTGCACTCCTTTATGAAATGTTAGAATGTGTCTAAAACAGCCCGACTGGCGGTTTATCAGGTAGTGTAAGGCTCTGATGTACGGTAGTGAAAGTTGGGTTTGGCAGAAGAGTCATGAAAGCGGTGGAACTGAATGCGGTGGAAATGAGAGCATTAAGAAGTATGTGTGGGTTAACTTTGAATGATAAAATATGTTTATTAAATTTAGTTTAATGTTTAATTATTAAATAACATAGCGTTATACTTTTCTTTTAACCCATTGACTGCCAGCTACGAGATATCTCATATTAAGCGTGTGTATCAAAACTGCCAGCTACGAGATATCTCGTAGTGGCAACCAGCACAGGAATTTTATTTAGTGACGCCAGCTACGAGTAATCTCGTAGTGTTTTTTTTTTTCAATAAATATTACTGTAAATGCTATTACAATATTATATCAGTAACTTAATATACTTTGTAAACTTTCATGTATTCTTCAAAATAAAACTTTGGCACCCAGGGCAAGACGCTCTAAATATGTCTGACAGTCAATGGGTTAAACGTAAAGCCACTTTTAACAGTGGAGTAGGTATATTGTTCCAGCGTTTTGTTGCCTTGTATCGGTGTTACGTATATAAGTGGATACAAACCGACGTTCCTGCGTGGCACTTTGATAGTGAAACTGGCCTCGGCGTCTTTCTTGCCTCGCAGCGCGGGGTCCTGCTGGGGCTCGCAGCCACGCGCCCAGTCGCCGCACGTCTCTCGCACCGACACAATGATACTGTGAACATCATCATTATTAGGTTCACAATTAGTTCCCTGTTGTAGCACCAAAGCTGGACAGGAGTGGTGGGGGGATTTTGCAGGCGCGCCCTATAATGTGAAATAAACGTCAATGTCGCGCATTGCTATTATTCCTTTTGGTCGTTTCATAACTTTGGTTTTGTGAGTATATGAATCAGTATAATACAGTCCAGGGAATTTCAATATAACCACAAATAGACCTTTACATTTGGTCCATTGAGCCGGATCTACGATCATTCGGCCACAAATAGACTTTTAAACTCCCTTAAAGCGCACCACCTAGGGACTGACTGTAGAGAGAGAGAGAGAGAGACCAGTGGTCTCTCTCTCTCTCTCTACAGTCTCATATCTACACATACCTAAAAGGCTGACAACGTTTCCGCAACTCCTGCAGTGTCGCGGTTGTCTATGAGCGGCGTTGATTGCTTTCCATCAGGCGACACGCTTGCTCGTTTGTTCTCCTATCCCACAACAAAAAAAATCGTGGTCACATCAGTAGTGAGTCCGCACTTTGAGTGAATTATCTGTCTCTAACAGCATCTGTCCATATATTTCACACCACTTTACCCGGATGAGTGCCGCCAGGTGTTAGCCGTATCGCTCGACATAAGCATCATATTCTCAGGACTCTCCTGATGATGATACTCTTGGGAAGTAATTGTAGTGATTTCCCGTTCCCTACTGCATCAGACATTTTTGGAGGTATTTAGTCCCCACGGCTCGCTGCAGCCTCTACCGGCCTATCGCCCAGTCGGGTGTATTGATTATACGAGTGTTCGGTAGCCAGAGCATTATCTAGCAGAGTTATCTAGCATCGAGCATCCGGTACTTTCTCGTGTACCGCTATCTAAGTGCGTGCTATTGAAGCGGATATGTGGTAGTCGTAGCGGATGTGTAGTAGATATCTTTTTTCATAGGGGACACAAACACATAACAAAATCTAGCTAGTAATTAGTAGATCTTGGGTCTAATCAAGTTGGTCATCCCTGTTTAGAACATAGCTTTACCTCCGGATGAGATCCTTTTTGTTCTTGATGGCCTTCCGAAGCGGCTCTCTTAAGACCAGCTGGACGAAGTCCTGGAGCTCTGCGTATATGGCGCGCCGGGCGGCGTCCGCGAACACCGTCTCCATGCGCGCCATCAACACCTGCAGCCCTTTGATCATCGCGATCACTTCGATCATTGCGAACTTCTCTTCGGACGTGTAATTGTACCGGGTAGCCTGTACAAGGATTAAATCATTCATTAATTCATTTCAATTCTAGATTAGAATGGAGAGGACACTTGGGAGTTTAATCGGTAGGTTCTCGGTTAGTTTTACACATTCACTGAGTTCTCAAAACAAGGTTGCTGGTTATTTCTCAATTGTTAATAACGATCTGTTTCTCCATCATAAGGGGAACCTCACCCTCTCATACTCTTCGGCATCAGGAGGGCATCTCGCGTTGGTAGTGTGGTCAGTGGGATGGAGGAGCTTCCACGAGCACAGCTCGGTGAGGACTGAACACCAAGACGACAGCAGCTGGAGACCTCGAAGACAGAGCTCCGTCACAGCCTTGTTCTCTGCATCCGAACCCGCTTCTTTGAATGTTGTTGTTACCTGGAGAGACATCAAAGATTGTACTTTTCAGAAATCACATTGCACTAATATTACCATAGATACCACAAGAAGAAAGAGCTGTAATACACTAGTACATGGAGGATTATTTACTAGTCAATTTCTAAAAATAAATGTTTAAAAAGACTGACGTAGACCAACATTCAATCGCTATGATATCGAAATATTTTTTTTCTATTATCAATAAATGAAAAATTTACAGATGTAAAAGTAGAAGGGTTTTTCATCAGTATTCATACTGATAATCGTGGGCGTGGCGATGGGAGTCGAACTGAATGATACACTCACTGACAATAGATTATAATTATTACAGTACATTTTACTTCACTTTAGATATAAAGCACTTTAAACACAAATCACTTATGAAATCGAAAACTTAGCGGTTCGTCGCAGACACGGTGCGCTGGAGGCACCTCAATTAGAAATGTATCGAATATGGCCGCCCACGTCCATACGACTATGTAAGTAAGTAAAATGACATTCTTTGTCGTTGACAAAGATAAATCACTCTCGGCGCCGGAGCACCGTCATATCTTTTATTTTTGGGATAGGAAGGCAAACGAGCAGACGTGCCACTCGATGAAAAGGCATAAACGCCGCAGTGCCATAGACAGTGCAGAAGCGTTGCCGCCTTTTAAGTGGTTTCATTATGGGAGGGGAGGGGGGAGGGGTTGGCCCTCCGGAACTCAAGACCCTGACTTAGTAGCATGGGCACTATCACACATCACATAAAACAGTAATGGCAGGTACACATCACACATTGCAATGCAGTTAAATGATAAAAAATATTTCAGCATGCATGTTATGTAAGCTAAGTTTGAATGTTTAACAATTCTATTCATTTTTATTTCACACTAACCTCATTACTGTACCTCGCCAGTTCAGATATATAATTCTGATGCTCCTCCCTGATTTGGGGGAGATGCACCATTAGGTCGGCTTGAGGCGACGGTGGATTGGGGCTGGAAGATAGCGGCCACCTGGAAATATACTGGGACCTTAGTTATTTTTTATGGGATAAGAAGGCAAACGAGCAAGCGTATCAACTGATGGAAAGCAATCAACGCCACCCATTGACATCTGCAATACCCTAGGCATTGCAAATGCATTGCTGGCCTTTGAGATAAAAGTACAGTTGTTTTCTGAAGCTTCCAACGTCGTATCGAATTGGAAAGATGTGGAGGCTGAACTCCTTTCCCCTTTCTTCATTTCCTTTTTCTTCTTCTTTATGTGCCATCCCTATCCTGGAGATGGAGCACCGTTTGCCTGTATTTAGCCCTATCCTCAGTCATGCGAATGCCTTATGTTTGTTTCGTTAGTAATAATTATTAACCTATTTTAAATGAAAACAAAGAACAAATAATAATATTTAAACATGAGTGTAGGGCCGTCTTTACCCGGGGGTTCAAGGGGTGCAGCCGCACCCGGGCGCGGGGTCCTAGGGGGCACCGAATGCTAGAAATTGGAAATTTTATTGAAATATATAATATTGATTTATGTTTGTGCATTTTTTTGTAAATTACAGAGTTTTAAGAAATGAATAAATAAGATTAAAATTATATTGTGTATTTTTACAACAGCAGGGGCGCGGGTTGATTACCCGCACCCCGGCGCGGAATATACTTAAGACGGCCCTGATAATGAGTGATAGAAACAGTTTGTCAATTTGTGAAGGTCTTTGGTTGCTAGAGAACGCTGTTATTAAACATTGTATTGGCAATTTGGCCTGTGCCTTGGGTGTAAGTACAGTTAGCAGTTTGTTTTAACTTACTTGCTCGGATCGTAATGTTTAGATCGCTTGATGTAGTTGAATGGCGCAATTTGCATGTCGCCAAACAGCGGGACCACCTCCAGATTCTAAATTATAACATAACATCAATTTATCATTTACTACATATTAATACATACGTATATATATATATATATATATATATATATATATATATATATATATATATATATATATATATATATATATATATATATATATAAATATATATGTACCAGTGGAATTCAGGGGCCGATATTTACCTTAAATATTCTATCAATACGATCTAGACGTATTTTCTTTTTCTGATCTAGTCTATTGATATTGCATACTTCGGAATCCATCAGGAACAGACCGAAACCCATAACCTGAAAGCAGGAAATATAACGATGAAACGGAGGAAACTGGAGATTTTTGAATAATAACTAGTACAAGGATCACTCATACAAGGGTCACTCACCATCAGGTGGGATTATTGTGAGAGTGTATCTTACCTTAACAAGCATATGTTTCTCGGAGGGCGTGAGGTACATCTTCGTCTCATACATGTGCACGCAAATATTCACTACATCGGCCAACAAGTCTTCATAGCCTGCGGAAGATTACAAGATTTAAATATCAAGTTTTGCCTATAACATAAATGGCCGGGGCACCTCAGTAGCGGCTTCTTCCCCTTGACCGCATATAACGCCGGGCTATTCGTATTGTCGATGACCAAGATCTCACTGAACGGCTAGATTCTTTAGAACTGCCGCGGGATATCTTATCTCTCGGCATCTTTTATCGAATTGTTCGGGATTTTTAATGCAGTTTTTTTTTAATAGGAAATTGCATCATTTATAAAATAAAAAAAACGTATTCATTCAACAAGCTTCAGTATGTAGTAACGCACTGTTAGCATTTTTTTTTAAATATTTTTTCTTAAATAATAAACGTATTTTTTTTGCTGAGGGCTGCTCACATATAATAACAATAATATATCATATATCATAAATACTGTATTCAAAACCTAACTCTATCTTCTGTAGACTGACTGTATGGTTTTAAAAGTTTTGTGGTTTTTACAATAAGGGCAATTGAGATTAACACGTTCTTAAAACTCACCATTGATTTTTTCAAGAGCGTCCTTTACGGTATCTCGTATCTTGTTCTGTGTGGCAAGGAACATCGACAAATTTTGAGACTCTTGAAGGCTTTGACTGTCTGCCATCACCTTTAAGAACTGGGCAGCTCTGGTAACGAAGAGAATAAAAAATTTCACAATAATGCAGTTTCCGTTTACCGAACGAACGAACGAAATATATATACAACTATCCCCCCATTTATACGGTACCTGTGTTACACGATTTCTCTTTTGGACGGTTTACAAATTAACTATATTTTAAATTAACTTTAATTAAATATATGGTTGCATAGTCGCATATGTATATCCTTAAAAACATTTTTGAATTTCATTGATTTTACACGGTTTTGTAGGGAATGTATCTTAGTGTAAAACGTGGGATAGGTCTACTTCATACCTTTAATTAAAAATAAGATGAAGGTATCTCACACCAAACCTATAGCCATACCAAGTTTACGGTATATAATTTTTTTTTATGGCATAGGAAGGCAAACGAGCAGGCGTGTCACCTGATGGAAAGCAACCAACGCCGCCCATAGACATCCGCAATGCCATAGGCAGTACTGAAGCGTTGCCGATCTTAGAGGATTTTAATAGGAAATTATGGGAGTGGGAGGGGGAGTGAGAGTGGGAGTGGGAATCAAAGTGGGAATCGGAGTGGGAGTGGAAAGAAGAGCGTGTTCGGCCTCCGGAACTCAGACCGCTCACCGTACGAAGCGCGGTAAACAAGCTACCACTCAGACGCCGGTTTTCTGTGGGAGTGTGGTACTTCGCGGGCGAGCCGCCCCATTCATGCTACAGACAAATAATATGCCATTCTTGACAAAGTATTCGTTTGCAGCGTAGCTCTACCACTAGAAATACTAATAATAGAACATTTTTCTACCACTACCCTATTATTTCTTTCATTTAGCTGGACACTTTTTGGGTCTCATCAATGTGTTATAAAAAAAATACCTTCTGTATGTAGAGTAATCATTCTTCACGGAACTCTTCATATTCTTCAGCTCGTCAAGGACAGCGAACATGTTCACGAACTTGCCCAGAGTCAGCAGATAAGCTTCGGAGACAAAGTCACGTCGCTTCTCAGCGTGACAGAGACGGCGGACTTCCCCACAAAAACGTTCTATTGCTTTGCGCTATTAAAAAAAAATAATTTGCTTATGTGAGAGAATGAGGTGAAACAATGACCAATAAAATCTTTAAAATTCCCACTTATTTTTATAGAAAATTAATAGTTTCTGAGGTTATTAATACTTTTAAAAGGGAGATAAGAGAAAAGTTGTAAACGGAATGTTTAGATGGTTTGGGCGTATAGAGAGAATGGATGAAATAAGACTGACAAAAGGATTTATGTTGTAGATGTGGGTGGAAGTGTAGGTAGAGGAAGACCAAAGAAAATATACCTTTACCAAATTCCCGAAGTTCTTATTAGCTTAGCTTAGCAAGCATTATTAGCTTATTAAGAATGGTTAACAAGAATTCTAGTAACACCATAACATTGCTAGTCTTCTTTTTTAGAAGTAAATAAATAAAAATAAAAAAAACAGATATTATACTATTGTTTATAAAATTTAATATTTCGTTTATGGTTATGGAATCCTGGATTATAAAACTACTAAAATACTAAAATACTAAATATGGATTATAATACCACATTTTATATATATAGTGACCATTCATAATGTCAGGTTAAAACATACCTGAAAGTACATAAACTGCAGCAGCTTGTCAACTTCCGGAGCGAGCACTTGGACAGTCCGTTCATATATGTGGACCCTATCTGGCTGTTCATTGGACCTCGGCTGCGGTATAGCTCGGCTGCAGCAACGCCAAGTGTATAACATGACTGCGTGGGCATTGCCTTCTTCTAGCAGTTCATTCTATTAACAATAATAAAATTAAAGATATGAATACATGTTGTATTGAAAAACAAAAAGAAAACGCAGTAATAATATATGTACATATAAATAAACGAAAAAGAGACAAAAACACAAGAAGAAGAGACGACGATATTATCCGCAAGCAGAATGTGAACCAGAGGTCTCTGACCCCACTACATTTTATAAGTTTATTTTTATGTCTGGGCCATTTTTCTGACATATACAAGGACAAAGTTAGGCTTATGTCATTGATATGGCCTAGAAATGTTTCATTAATTAAACCATTATATCAAGGTTGGCCAACTTGACTCGACCTCTGAGTTAAGTCTGTGCAATATAACAAGTAATATTTTTATTTTTATGAGGGAAAAAACAACAAAATTGAGATTTTTTTTAGTAAGTAATGATATTAGTGAGCATTGTGTTGCTGAATTAGCAAGGTCAGTTTTGTAGTAGAAAATTGCTTACCTTAAGAAAGAGAGCTACTGCATGAAAGAGGATAAATATGGGATGGAGTGGAGATGTAAAAAGTAATCACGCAACTATTGATTATGTTGTGCGGTAATTTCACATATAAATAATATATATATATATATATATACTATATTATATTAAAATAATATTTTTCTTTGCCTTGCCACAATGACTGGACTAATACCCGCCATAAACTAGTTTACCAGTCCTATATATCATATATATATCATTTTACACTTTGTCATTTAATAAAATATTTTTCTTATTATTTAACCATTTTCCAGTTATTATATTTTTGTAAGTTACCAGATTAGCATGAACTGTTGCTTCCTCAATGTACTTGGCAATGCCTGTAACAAAGCCATTGCGGTCTTCGAAGTTTGTGTCAAAGTTGGCTTGATAGAGAATCGAACATGGAGCTGCTTCAATACATGGTTGCTCATCTGAAATATGAAGAAATTCACATTTACAGCTATGAAAGGAAAATACTTTTCAATATTGCACTATTCTTGAGTCGGTCTTGTGTTGTAGTTGTAGTGTTACATTTAGTGTAAAATTTATTTAATTTTGCTATTAGTTTGTGATCCCGTGTATAATAAAAAGAAAGAGCAAAATAAGCTTTTTCAGCATATTACAACGCAACCCAAGCAGTGAAAAAATTATGTAATATTTAGATATTACATAATTTTTGAGGCATCTACAGTTACCAATCGCGTTGTATAAAAGTAGTATACCAGGTTCAGAAGCGGAGAATTCAGCCTTAAGTAATATTGAGAATGCTCCAGACGGCCTGTAACAACTGCAGGGCCACAATGTTGTCTGTAGTGGAAGAAAATCTACATTTTCTGTGAATGTGTCAACTTCGCATAGCACCATTCAAAGTCACCTCCACGCTGAAGGCTATGTCAATCGTGCTGATGTGTGGGTTTCGCATGATTTGAGTGAGTGCCAGCTGATGCCACATATGCTTGTTTGTGATCAACTCATTAAAAAGAACCAGGAAGAACCATATCTTCAGAATATTATTACTGGTGACGAAAAACGGATACTATATAACAATATTGTGCACCATAGATTTTGGTCTTAAAAAGAGGAGTGCTCCTTAGTCGCCAAAGATTAGTCTTCACTCACTCACTCTTCACATTTCACTACACAATATTTTCGTGTAAATTGCATAGATGTATTATAATTATGTAAACAACACAATTTAATCATTAAATAGCTAATAATATTGTATATATTATTTAATGTTAATCTATAATATGTTGATTGATCAATCACACATAAAAGTTCTTAGAGAATTAAAAAATGGTATATGTATTATTCATTTCGATATATGGCAGAAGGAAATTTTTTTATCCCTACTTGCTGAAAATAATTAGAGCAGCACTAAACTTACCAGGTAAAGTCAGTTCATCCAGAACATCCACATTGCTCAAAGCATCCGAAAGAGATACTTTCTCACTTACAGACATGATTTATTATTAAATACTGAAGGATATTTATAAATTAACTACTTAAATATTTTATCACTTTTCTACAATACATGTATGAGTAAATCTTTAATGAAATTGCATGTCAAAGGTTTATCCATGAATTTAAAAAAAATCACTTCTAACATGAAACAATTTTAAAATCTCTGCTTTATTTGTTAGTTATTTATTTAACATTAAGATAAATAAAATAAAGATAAACCCAACCCAACCCAGTTTATTATTGATAGTAACAAATGACAGCTTAGCTAGGGTCGCGCCTTGAAATCGATTAATAATCGTCACAAATATCTCTCTCGCCTATGTACGATGATGTTAAGGCTGAAAGCCTTTTATTCGGATTCTGAGGCTGCCAAATCATCACAAATATGGTAGATTCGTATTTTTTATGTATTCATTAAGTTGTACGAGTTATATATTTTAATGCAACCTATGAAACCACAATATCTGGATATTATAGCGGTGTATTTCCCATATCGTACATTATATATATATATATATATATATATATATATATATATATATATATATATATATATATATATATGAGAGAGAAATATAAAACAAAGTATACGAGAAATAAATAGATCTCTTGCAGCAGCGTCCATCCGAATCTTCGTTCTACAGCGTGCTTAAATTGACTATTTACAGTTTGGCTTTTTCCATAATCATCCTCAATTTTATTAAAATTTTACGCTCCTATTAATTATAGGAGAGGCAACAAGCAAGCAGTTTAACTAAATAAAATGTTTTTGCCTCAGCTAATGAACACCTGCAGAAAACATGAAATTCCAGGCGTTCAAGGTTAAAATAATATAATGGTGAAAAAACAAGACGGTCATCTGATGAAGTTGGAGAAAAGCTAAAAAGGTAGGCTAAAGTGCTGGTACACTAACAACAACACTAGATAAGTGTAGCAGGATGTCTCAGGATTTTACGCTACCGGGAAGAACCTTATCATGACTCCAAAAAAGTAACGTGTTACAATATGAGACCATTTCTAAAAAGACAACCTCTTCACATGATTTTAAACGTTTATGTATTTGTAATCCATTTACCGACGGTGAATAATTTAGCACTTCATAATATATAGTGTTTATTACCTTTTAGCTTTTTCTCCAAAAATTCTTGGCAAAACAATATCCAACCTAAAGATTTTTGATTAGGAAATCAAAAAGTGTCAAAGTAAAACACACTGCGATAATCTTTATATATAATTTGTTATTTGAAAATGATAAAAAGAGAAAAATGTCTCTTAAAACATTCGTAATGTTATAAAGATAGATTATCGTTAAACATATAAGTAACTTTAAGCATAATTAGAATAGTAATTTCAAAGAGTGTGAATTAAACAATTCAACACTTTCAAAGTTATCGAATGTATAGAACTAAATTAAATATACTAGACATAACATGAAAAATATAGTACTCGTTATAATCATTACGGTAACTAGGAACTCTTTAAGTCAATCTGTGCCAAATGCATATTAAGCATCGACACTTTTTCATATTAAGTAGACTGATTTTGCAAAAAAATAATGATATTTTATATTACAAACTTAGAAAAATAATTATTTTCGTAAGTAAAATTTGAATGAAACAAATATCAAACAAGGATCGCAAACAGTTCTATAACACTGAACCTGTCACAATAAATGTATTTCTTTCATTTCACTTCTTTCTAATGCCTTAAACGAACAATATTGAATAATATGTTACCAGAATATAACTAACAATATCATAGTATAAGTAAAAACACAACATTAATGTTGTAAATTGACAGAAAAGTCAAAAACTTTAAAGTTAGAAAATAGGCTCTCATTTTTATAGATAGTGTTGAAACCAGCCACACTACATCATTGAAGGTTTGGTTTAAGACCATCCTAGTTGCAGTGATGATATAGATTTTATTCATCTAAATAACAGATGAAATTAACCATTTAAAATTAAGTGTACATTTTATACAATAAGCTTTAGGTAATCGCGGTATCTATTCCTAACATCTTACATTTTAACATACAATTTATGGCTCTATGCACACCTACCGATTGTTATAAACACTGTTGTAAATATTGAGCAAAATTCTACATAGTATATAACAAATTTGCAGATTAGTCTTGTGGAATAAATTTTCTAGGCGTGATTTAAGATGTGAAATCAAATTCCTATTTGATTTTATAGAAAAGTTACAAGGAGTGTATATGAAGATGACCTTTACATATCTATGAAATAATTAAACATGTATTTGAAAAATCAACCAAAAACCAAATACTTAGACCAGAATATATAAGAATAAAAAAGAAATAACCATCAGAGGAATAAAAAAACTTGTCACGATTCATATCAAAAAATAAGAATCTACAATAAGAATTTTTGTATATAACAATTTTTTATTATTAATTTACAAAGAAATCATGGGCAGTAAACATGATTAATAATTTTTGTGTATTATAAAACTTTCAAATGTTATTGACTAGTTTACAATACAAATACAATAGAAAGAATAAAGTTGAATATAAGCAAAACTTAAATAAAATGTATTTCTTAATGAGCAAAAAAGTCTGTATAATATTTGTCTTCTTTCACTTTATGTTAAAGTTGTGTCCATTTATAATTAGGATTACATTTAATTATGTTTTTAGAACTATTTAGAATAATGTATAATGAATGTAACTCCTGTTGATGGTACATAAATAAATTAAAAAAAAAACATGTTTCTCTAATTGTATTTAAATATAAGCTTACATTATTGTTGACTTTTATATACTTTCTAGTAATGGAACGATTTTTGACTTAAATTTATTATTGCTATTTAAATATAAAAAGTATAAGATAAAAATATAAAAAGTATAAGATTTATATATACATACTTCTCATCCATGTGTTTAACACAGTCAAAATATGTAATAATATTTTAATGGTATTATAATAAAAGCAGAACTACCAGATAAAAATATTTTATCATACATATTTTAAACACAATGCTTCCTCTTCTAAAACGAATTTAAGCTGACTATAATAATCAAAAATATACAAAAAACTAAAGATGAAATAACAAAATACGCAATCACTCAGATTGAAATAATACAGACAAAATAGTTAACGAAATGATTCCATGCCAATATTATCGTAGTGATGCCATGCCATGCAAAACAATGCTGATTAGATGTAATGACAGCTATAGTTTTTGTGCAAAGACAGTTTGCGGTTGAAATTTTTCACATCAGATAATCAGATTCCGAAATGTAAAACCTTTCTATGACAGTATTTTTAAGGCACATTAATATATATTGATCCTGCATTAGGACTGATCATATTAATTAGGCCTTTAACAATAACATTTTGCAAGGGTGCATAGTGACCATCTTTCAATTTACATAAACTAACTAGTAATCTAGAACTCTATAGGTACTTCTTGCATTACTAATTTATACCCTAAGTTTTGTAATGGCATCACTCTTTCCCTAATGTCATTTAGAGGATTATACTGCTCGATGTTTGAATCTGTGATAATGTTACTATTGTACTCCGTCAACTGCACTATTGGGGCTGGTATATCAAAGTCTACACCTAAACTATAATCATCACTGTCAATATTCAAGTCATCAAAACCATTATGTGTTACTTCTTGGACATTATGAAATCTAATGTTGGGTTTAGCTTCATCAAATGGCATTTCTAATATGTTCTCTTGTATACATTTGTGTGATGTCAATAGTGTTGGCCACACAAATATTTCTTCACAAACATTGCATCTCAACATTTCACAATTATGTACAGTCACTTTGTGACGATTTAAGGTGTAGTTCGACGAGTAATATTTTCCACAAACCTGTTGAAACAAAAATAGTAAGAAACATGTATAGGTAGATTGTAAAACAGGCTGATTATTTACAACTCGATGTCAACATGCGCCTATTTTGTGTTTAAAGAAACATGTACATACATATTAACGCAGATAAGCCAGATATGGGTGTTGCAGATGTCTATTGTGCTTTCCATCAGGTAACACAGTTGCTCTTTTGCCCTTCTATCCCATAAAAAATAACCATGATATCAGCATTTAATTTGGAATACATAAAATTTTAGAATAATGTGGCTTAAAAGAAAACATATAAAATGAAATAGAGAAAGAGAATATAATATAAAATGAAAAACTAAGTTTAAACTTGCAAAAATTATGCATAATGAAATAAATTACTCAGTTAAATAAAAATGTTAATTTATTACATTGTCAAGAAATAAAAATATGATATAAACTTTTTAAATTATATGATTAATAAAAAAGTATGGTGTCAATATCAATATCAGCCCGCGGCAGTCCACTGCTGGACATAGGCCTCACCCAAGGCGCGCCACCTAGCCCATCATTTACATCTTCGGCTACACGCATCCAGTCTCTACCAGCCGCCTTGCGCAGATCGTCGCTCCATCTAGCAGGAGGGTGTCCCACACTATATTTGCCGAGTCGCGGTCTCCACTCCAGCACTCAAAAAAAAGTATGGTATACTCCTACATAATTAAGTCTATAGTAAAGGGCCTTTGTGGCACCACATACATTTAAAGTACAAGAGATAGGAGGAGTCCACACCCATGAAATTCATGTGAAATAATTTATGGATGGTCCCTAACTTTAAAAAATGCCAGATTATGCTTTTGCAAAGTAAAAAGTGATATTATTTATAAAGAAAGTGATAAATAAAATGTACTGACCACTTGATTTTTTTCTTATTGCAAATATAATATACTGAATGTGAATCATGCATTGTAATAATTTTAACATCACAAATCTTGTCATATATGGATTATTTATTAATTTATTATATTTCAACACCATACACAAAATGAAAAATTAACTGGTCAATTATAGATTAATTGACTATTTTGTTCATTTTATGTAGATTTTAATGTATAGAATTTGTAATCAATCTTCGATTGAATCTTCCAAATTTTAATATAAAATCTTATCACATGTACCCTCAATATTAAAAACTGTTTAAAATGATTGAATTTATGTAATAAATTAAAGTAAACATAATAATCCCATCAATATAAGTATTTATTGCCCACAAAATGAATTTACCATGATCCTTATGCTTGGTGGGTGAATTAAAGATTGCAGATTGGAATTTTTTGATAAGGAGAAATGAAAACATTTCTCACTTAAACCATGCTGTAGATATATTCATATTAGCTTTTCATATCACCTCATACAGCATCCATGGGAAAAAATGGGATGGCCCTATTCAATATAGACAACCTCAAAGCAAATTAAAAATATAGAAACACCTTGTGATAAAATAATTTTATAAATAACATACCTCACAATTAAACCTGGAAAGTATTGTTTTTTTTGTGATTGGATCTACAACAGGTTTCTTAGGAATTTCAATTACTTCTTTCAGTTGTGCCTCTTCATTATTATCACCATACACTTTCATTATTGGTTCACATTGATTTTTTTCTGGTACAACCTTAGATTCAGGTATATCACAAGCTTTATGTGCCATATTTATTTCTGATTCTTTATTTAGGACTTTCTTTTGTCTCCTCAGTTCAGAGTTGTCATTTATTTTTAAGAAATGAGTCCACTTATGCTGTAACATGTCAGTTTCAGTATCAAATTTTTTAAGGCATTGATCACAAAAATAATAATCTTTGTATCCAGTCATAACTCGATTACTTAAATCAGGTAACACTGATGTATGTATTTCTAACATGTCACGTTCTACCGAACTCTCATAACAAAAATTACAAAGATACAATCTCTCATTACCCAAGTTAAGCATAGTATATAACGCTTCCGGTCTCTTCTTTGAATGCAAGAACGAAATATGATGGGCAATGGCACATTTAGTTTCAAATTGATCTTTACAGATATCACAAATAAAACAAGTACTTACATGTTCATAACTATGATCTTTTAAATCCATAAAGTTAAAAAAGTTATAGTTACAAGTGTTGCAATTGTATAGTTTGATACTTCTGCATACATCTCTCTTGTGTTCTAAATATTTAGGTTTAGTAGGAAGGAGCAAACCACAAATATCACAATGCAACTTTATATGTACTTTAAAAAACATTCTATCAACAAATTTCTTCAAACAATAGTTACATATGTAACATTTACGTTTCTTATGTTGTTGTTTCATGTGTACTTTCAAGCATTTGTAATTTTCAAATATCCGAGAACATTTTCTACACCTGTGATATTCTTTAACTTCATGTACTACAATGAGGTCTGAAAAAGATACTCGTTTAGGTGGCTGTACATTTTGAGATTTAATTACAATCATATGCTTGTTGGTTTGGTGATTAAGCAATCTCTTTTCACTAGTATAAACTTTGTTACATATTTTGCATTTGAAATCTGGCGTTTCTGTGTTTATTTCTAATGAGTCACTTTGAGACGGTTTTATAGCAATCAATTTCTTTAACTTCTCCAGATCCTCTCTAACCAATATTACTGAACATGTAAGTGACAACCTGTTTAAGTGACTTTGTATAATATTGGATTTATCATAAGGATTGAATGCATGGTGTTTGTACGTTGTTATATTATAATCTAACAACGTCTTCATATTCAAACGCTCAAGCAATACCAATGGCATCTTCTCAAAACCATGAAACAATTCCTTTGCTGGGAAATTTTCTTCTTCAGTGTCCAATTCCGAAGATTTAAATGGCTTGATTTTCGATGATACTTTTGATTTACCACGTTTACGTCCATGACTGAATGGCATAGGAATGTAAACAGTAGTGAAAAATAAAAACAAATAAAATTAAAACTTATTTGATTGTTAAGTATGCCAACAATCTTAGAAAGACTTACTAAAACCCGCAAACAGAAAAATTAATATCTAAAGCAAAAGTAACGTGACAGTGTTGAAACAAAACATACCTTTCCTATTCCACAGACAACATATAATATAAATTAGAAATTTCCCGCTCAAAGGAGGATCGCAAATTCACAGATTACATTGGTGTAAACGAAAAAAAAATTAAGAGAAATAAAAAACTATCGCAGTGATTATATTCTTTGCATAGTTGCAAGGTGTAGGATTTTTTTTTTCTTTATTTTTTATATATATCGTTCTATATTTGGGAAAACATTATGTACTAACCCATATATATTATATATACATATTAACATACAATCATTATTGTCTTTAATTATTAGTTTGTTTTTAAATTGTATAAAAAATAACAATGTATAATTAACAACGTATAAACTTTTCCCGCCAAAGCCGCCGCCTTTTTTAAATCAGTGACGTTTTGATTTTAATCATCATCATAACATTATTTTATTGTCAGTTATATTGTTGTACCGTATTATAAAATATAGTTCAATTAAGACTTATAAGTGAAGTGATATGAAATAAATGCATATGCAGTAAATGCATATCGTGACTTTTTAAGTTGACTGAAAAAGTCCCTAAAAGGTTTTAGTAGAATAGCTACCATTTTATCAAGACATAACGTAATAAGCTAACTAGACATTTCAAAAGATTTGATATTATTCCATTTTACATTACACTAGCATAATAGTATTAACAAAAGTAGTATTAGAAAAAGTAGAGACTGGAGAAGATTTTGGTAGAATAGCCACCATTTTATCAAGACATAACGTGACAAGCTGACTAGATATTTCAAGAGATTTGATATTATTATTATATATTTTACTTGACACTGACTATACTTTGTAAAATTTAGTATGATAATTTTGACAGGTCACACTAAGGATGAGGGCAGTGTATAATCGTTAATGAATGTATTCGATTATCGATGACTATTCTTATATAATTTGATATCGACAGTTGCATAATTATTTTGTATGTTCAGTTGTTTTTTTTTTTGCATTAACTAATATGACAAAGGCCTCTCGCAACGACGATTTTGACTCGTGCATATATTATTCGGTCCGTCAGGGTATTCAACGTTAATAACGTCATAGTCGAAATTATTGTTGTCAGAGGGCCATTAGGGTGAAATGAAACAAAGAATAAGAATTCAGTTAATTATAAATAAATATTAATGCAGTGGTGCACAACCTAAAATACCTCCTATAAACTAATGATGAATCATTTCCGTTTATGAATTTTTAAAACTGTACACCACTGTAATTATCATTAGTTAACAATTTAAAAAAGTGAACATTAGATATATTAATTATAGATTTTTTTTTACAAATAAATGTGATTTTTGACAATTGCAAATAACTTATATGTATACAATAAATAATATAATTTAACCTAAATGTCGGTCGATTTATTTTATTTCAAACCGATTCTCGATAGTCTGTAGTTGTTCGATATGAGTAACATTTCACTAAGGGGGCGGTACCCATCCATAAAGTATGAAATTATCTTAAGTAAATTTTACCGGAAAAAAATATGAAACATCATGTTCGTGAGCTGTCAAAATTATCATCCTAAATTTTAAAAAGTATAGTTGTTACTAATAGCCATCAAAGAAAAAAAACTACGTACGTATATTTATGTACAAAATACTTTATATATAAATCTTTAATAATAATATATGAGTAAAAATGAAGATTTATAAACGTTTTTAATTAAAAGTGCATATATGCACGTGTACATATTTATTTCTTTAATTATTATTTCGTAAAATACATAATATGTTATTTACAGTATATACAGTACAATACAGATTATATGTTTTAATATTTTCTTGATCTGTGCTTTGCGTATTCTTGTTTCTTTGACGTTGGTACTGATTGGTGTAGTGGTAATAAATAGCAAATAAATTAAGCAAAAGCCGAATATACATTTTTAATATATTTTTATACACGACGGGAGGTAGCTGTAAGCAAAATGTTTCCGCCAACGCGTTTAAAAAGCTGCCTTCCAGTCATGAATCCAATGTTTAGGAGACTGCGCCCGCACAAACCGTTTCGACAAACGTATCACAATCAAACAAAGGTTTCAAATGTACAACTCCAGAAGACAAAATGGATGAATTTACGAGCTATTTTCACTAGATGGGTGCCTTTGGGAAGTGTAATGTACGTCGGATGGTGTTATATTAGAGCCACAGTGAATTACGAGGTGTCGAAAGTTGAAATCAAATTTTACGAAATGTTCCCCTTCCGTATAACAAGTCGTCTTTGGGGGCGATTGGCAGCTTGTGAACTTCCCACTTCAATCAGGAACTTTGTGTATGGTACATATGTGAAAATGTTTAATGTGAATTTAAGTGAAGCCGCAGTTACAGATTTGACGTATTACAAAAGTTTATCTGCATTCTTTACGCGCCCCCTGCGGGACGGCGTTCGTTATATATCGCCAGCAGTATGTGTATCGCCATGTGATGGAGTAGTCCTTAACTGTGGTCCCGCAGACACTGACAAAATTGAACAAGTTAAAGGTGTTACATATAGCTTAGAAGAGTTTCTTGGTGAGAACAAATGGTCAGCTCTAGCAGAAGCCAATTACTACAACTCACTGTTAAAAGACAAGAACAATATATTGCATCAATGTATAATATATCTTGCACCAGGTGACTATCACAGATTTCATTCACCATGTGATTGGACTTCTAAATTCAGAAGACATTTCTCTGGAAAACTTCTGTCAGTAAACCCATGGATGGCTCGGCTTATACCTGGACTATTCACTATGAATGAGAGAGCTGTGTATGTTGGTGAGTGGAAGCATGGATTTTTCAGTATGACAGCAGTGGGCGCTACTAATGTGGGTTCCATAGAAATATATAGTGATCCCCAGTTAAGAACAAATACAAAAGGCAAGCGCAATAGAGTTGATGAACTCAGTATGGATGTTTCATATAAAAAAGGGGAGTTATTTGGCCAGTTTAACATGGGTAGTACAATTATACTTTTGTTTGAGGCTCCAAAAGACTTCAAATTCGAGTTTAAATCTGGCGATAGAGTATTAGTAGGTCAAGCAGTAACATCAATTTCCCAACAAGCTAGGTGACCAGGTTACCATGATCTCATGCACATAGTGCAATTTGCATTAGTTTTTTACACGATTACTTTATTGCTTTAAGCTTCAGATGTAATGATTATTATATATCAGATATATATAAGCAGACATTTCACAATTATGTATTTATTCCAGTATTACCAATATTGAGCATATGATATAAAATTAACATTAATAGAAATCAGAATTTATATTTAGTAATCACAAAGATTTGATGAATTGGTAAATATATTCTATTTTATACACTAGTAGCAAACAGTACAGATTGATATAATAGAAATGGTTGTCTGGAAGATTTTTTTTATATTTTTCACTAGCTTTCCTTCATGACTATGCAAGAAAAGTAAACAAATTTTTACTATGCAACAAACTAATTATATTTAACTACTTGAAAGCCGAAATGCAGATCCTCACAATCATATTAAGCTGCTGGAATATGGGTCTGTGTTGCAACAATGTTTTGCAATATTTCTTTAGCCTTTTCTCATTACATTAAATATTTTCTTATGGAATGAGGTTCAAAAAAAAATAAGAAAGTCAAGTTGCTGCCATTTGTATTTTTTAAAGTGATCAGATTTTTCAGAATCATAAGAAACAATAAGTTCTATTAAATACACGAATAGTAATCTTCTACTAAATTATGAACTGAAAAAACTTTAATTTATTGTCATTGAAAAAGAAAAAACCAGTAAAGGGTTCGTAATTTTGGAGGTATACCATGTCAAAAAATTTAGTGCACAGCTGCATGATTGTTGATATATCTCATTTTTCACACAGAGGTAACAATATTTTGCCTTTCCTGACATTCCAGAGATTAAAATATTTTATTGCCTTAAATTAGTTTAAATTCCTGATTGTATACAATTGTTTTGATGTATATGACAATTTAAATGTTATTATTTGTATATAAATATTTATTGTACACATGAATTATTAATTTTGTAGTAACCTAATTGCTTACTGCATATCATAACTCATGAAAAAATCATAAGCATTTAATGAATTTTTCTCAATACATATTATCATTAGTGATTATTATATTTAGAATGATTATTATTGTTTATATGGTCATACATCAGATGGTCAAAGTCTTATAGGTTTTTACTGCACCTCAGACAAGGGATTCCAGTAAAATCATGGTATAGATATAGAGCAAGGTTTTTAATGAGTCTAGTGATAGATAATAGCTTTGCTAGAATTTTTATTATTCATTCTAATAAAGCTAATAGTTAAAGGTGAGTAATAAAATGCTTATATAGGGTAATATTTTTTTTTTATGGGATAGGAAGGCAAACAAGCAGGTGTGTCACCTGATGGTAAGCAATCAATGACACTCATAAACATCCACAGTGCCATAGGCAGTGCAGAAGCATTGCCGGCCTTTAAGGAAAGTGTCATTTTGGGAGGGGGAGGAATGTAGTACTTCCCGAGGTGAGCGAGCCCATTCATTCTATAGAGAAATAATATGCTATTCTTGACAAAGTAATTGTCTGCAGTGTGGCTCTACTACTCTATTGTTCTCGAATTCGTTATGTAACGCATGGAGAAAAGCTAGTGAAAAATCCATTTATATTATTTAGAAATATATTCTACCCAATTTCAAAAAAATAATCAGAAAATGAAGTAAAAATTTTATGTATGATATATGTTGCAAATATAATATTGGGCATAGAGAAGTGTCTTTTTGTTTAAATATTCAGTATTATAAGGAATATCCTTATTTTACGCAATATTTAAAAGGAAGGTTGTCAGGAATTTCAAGTTTCTGGCAATGAAGCCATATGTGACAAAAATGATGAATAGCGCCATCACTTGTTGATATAAATATGACATTATAGTACCAAAGAATTTAAAAATTTACATATGGTATTTCTTTATAAATAATTTTTATATACAACCACCGAAACTAGATTTAGATTATCCATTTTATAAAATTGATCTAAAAGTATTGAAAATCAAATTTTTGAAGCTGTACTTCAATATTCATCAAGCAATATATGTATGTCTAAGAGAAATAATGCAGGTGAAAATGATATAAACACAATTTTATTTTAAGATCAAAGTGTATGTATTGTAACTTATTGTATTATTTAAAAGCATTTAACTTTGTTATTGGCCCTATATATATATATATATATATATATATATATATATATATATATATATATATATATATATATATATGTATATATGTATATATATGTATAAATGTTTACCAATAAAAAATATATTGAAAATATAAAACAACAGCTAAAAAATTATTTTTCTTCCAATAGATAGAATTCGTGACGGTTTTATCTAAGGGGCGTGTTGTTATACAACAATGTCGTCATTTCTTTTGTGCGATTTTGAAAAGTATTGATACCTAAGTACCAGGAAATCATACCAGGAAAAGATAAATACAGGGGAACATAAATTGTAGGTGAAACGATTATCACCGGGCCATCTAGTCTCATTCTAAAGTTATTTTACACCCAGTGCATTATTATTTTTTAGAAAATAAATTTGTGTCCTCTGAAATTCATCATATTGAATTATACATTATTATTATTATAGCTAGTATTCTGATAATAAAAGACCACCTCACTTCCACTCATTCTATTTGCAATATTGTCAATTTATAAAACATCGCTTCGGTATAATTGGTATGTTGTAGTAAACTAAATAATAAAGTTTGACCATGACTTAAGGTCAATATATGAGATACGAAAATTAATGATGCAAGCTGGACTCCTTCTAAGTAAGCTATAATAATTCCTCCATATTTACACAATATAATAAATTGAAATATATTTTTATCCTAAGAAATTGTTGCTGTGATGTTCACTGTGTGTTCTGATATTTAAAAAAAGTAAAAAAAACTTTTAAGTTAAATGGCTTTATACTGTGAGGTACATAAAAAACTGAATACTAAGGCTATAATAATAATAATGTATAATTCAATATAATGATTTTCAGAGGACACAAATTTATTTTCTAAAAAATAATAATGCACTGGGTGTAAAATAACTTTAGAATGAGACTAGATGGCCCGGTGATAATCGTTTCACCTACAATTTATGTTCCCCTGTATTTATCTTTTCCTGGTATGATTTCCTGGTACTTAGGTATCAATACTTTTCAAAATCGCACAAAAGAAATGACGACATTGTTGTATAACAACACGCCCCTTAGATAAAACCGTCACGAATTCTATCTATTGGAAGAAAAATAATTTTTTAGCTGTTGTTTTATATTTTCAATATATTTTTTATTGGTAAACATTTATACATATATATACATATATACATATATATATATATATATATATATATATATATATATATATATATATATATATATATATATATATAGGGCCAATAACAAAGTTAAATGCTTTTAAATAATACAATAAGTTACAATACATACACTTTGATCTTAAAATAAAATTGTGTTTATATCATTTTCACCTGCATTATTTCTCTTAGACATACATATATTGCTTGATGAATATTGAAGTACAGCTTCAAAAATTTGATTTTCAATACTTTTAGATCAATTTTATAAAATGGATAATCTAAATCTAGTTTCGGTGGTTGTATATAAAAATTATTTATAAAGAAATACCATATGTAAATTTTTAAATTCTTTGGTACTATAATGTTATATTTATATCAACAAGTGATGGCGCTATTTACCATTTTTGTCACATATGGCTTCATTGCCAGAAACTTGAAATTCCTGACAACCTTCCTTTTAAATATTGCGTAAAATAAGGATATTCCTTATAATACTGAATATTTAAACAAAAAGACACTTCTCTATGCCCAATATTATATTTGCAACATATATCATACATAAAATTTTTACTTCATTTTCTGATTATTTTTTTGAAATTGGGTAGAATATATTTCTAAATAATATAAATGGATTTTTCACTAGCTTTTCTCCATGCGTTACATAACGAATTCGAGAACAATAGAGTAGTAGAGCCACACTGCAGACAATTACTTTGTCAAGAATAGCATATTATTTCTCTATAGAATGAATGGGCTCGCTCACCTCGGGAAGTACTACATTCCTCCCCCTCCCAAAATGACACTTTCCTTAAAGGCCGGCAATGCTTCTGCACTGCCTATGGCACTGTGGATGTTTATGAGTGTCATTGATTGCTTTCCATCAGGTGACACACCTGCTTGTTTGCCTTCCTATCCCATAAAGCATTTTATTACTCACCTTTAACTATTAGCTTTATTAGAATGAATAATAAAAATTCTAGCAAAGCTATTATCTATCGCTAGACTCATTAAAAATCTTGCTCTATATCTATACCATGATTTTACTGGAATCCCTTGTCTGAGGTGCAATAAAAACCTATAAGACTTTGACCATCTGATGTATGACCATATAAACAATAATAATCATTCTAAATATAATAATCACTAATGATAATATGTATTGAGAAAAATTCATTAAATGCTTATGATTTTTTCATGAGTTATGATATGCAGTAAGCAATTAGGTTACTACAAAATTAATAATTCATGTGTACAATAAATATTTATATACAAATAATAACATCTAAAATTTCATATACATACATATATATTAAATAAAGTATGTGAGGAATTTAAACTAATTTAAGGCAATAAAATATTTTAATCTCTGGAATGTCAGGAAAGGCAAAATATTGTTACCTCTGTGTGAAAAATGAGATATATCAAGTCATGCAGCTGTGCACTAAATTTTTTGACATGAATTTCTCCAAAATTACGAACCTTTTACTGGTTTTTTCTTTTTCAATGACAATAAATTAAAGTTTTTTCAGTTCATAATTTAGTAGAAGATTACTATTCGTGTATTTAATAGAACTTATTGTTTCTTATGATTCTGAAAAATCTGATCACTTTAAAAAATACAAATGGCAGCAACTTGACTTTCTTATTTTTTTTTGAACCTCATTCCATAAGAAAATATTTAATGTAATGAGAAAAGGCTAAAGAAATATTGCAAAACATTGTTGCAACACAGACCCATATTCCAGCAGCTTAATATGATTGTGAGGATCTGCATTTCGGCTTTCAAGTAGTTAAATATAATTAGTTTGTTGCATAGTAAAAATTTGTTTACTTTTCTTGCATAGTCATGAAGGAAAGCTAGTGAAAAATATAAAAAAAATCTTCCAGACAACCATTTCTATTATATCAATCTGTACTGTTTGCTACTAGTGTATAAAATAGAATATATTTACCAATTCATCAAATCTTTGTGATTACTAAATATAAATTCTGATTTCTATTAATGTTAATTTTATATCATATGCTCAATATTGGTAATACTGGAATAAATACATAATTGTGAAATGTCTGCTTATATATATCTGATATATAATAATCATTACATCTGAAGCTTAAAGCAATAAAGTAATCGTGTAAAAAACTAATGCAAATTGCACTATGTGCATGAGATCATGGTAACCTGGTCACCTAGCTTGTTGGGAAATTGATGTTACTGCTTGACCTACTAATACTCTATCGCCAGATTTAAACTCGAATTTGAAGTCTTTTGGAGCCTCAAACAAAAGTATAATTGTACTACCCATGTTAAACTGGCCAAATAACTCCCCTTTTTTATATGAAACATCCATACTGAGTTCATCAACTCTATTGCGCTTGCCTTTTGTATTTGTTCTTAACTGGGGATCACTATATATTTCTATGGAACCCACATTAGTAGCGCCCACTGCTGTCATACTGAAAAATCCATGCTTCCACTCACCAACATACACAGCTCTCTCATTCATAGTGAATAGTCCAGGTATAAGCCGAGCCATCCATGGGTTTACTGACAGAAGTTTTCCAGAGAAATGTCTTCTGAATTTAGAAGTCCAATCACATGGTGAATGAAATCTGTGATAGTCACCTGGTGCAAGATATATTATACATTGATGCAATATATTGTTCTTGTCTTTTAACAGTGAGTTGTAGTAATTGGCTTCTGCTAGAGCTGACCATTTGTTCTCACCAAGAAACTCTTCTAAGCTATATGTAACACCTTTAACTTGTTCAATTTTGTCAGTGTCTGCGGGACCACAGTTAAGGACTACTCCATCACATGGCGATACACATACTGCTGGCGATATATAACGAACGCCGTCCCGCAGGGGGCGCGTAAAGAATGCAGATAAACTTTTGTAATACGTCAAATCTGTAACTGCGGCTTCACTTAAATTCACATTAAACATTTTCACATATGTACCATACACAAAGTTCCTGATTGAAGTGGGAAGTTCACAAGCTGCCAATCGCCCCCAAAGACGACTTGTTATACGGAAGGGGAACATTTCGTAAAATTTGATTTCAACTTTCGACACCTCGTAATTCACTGTGGCTCTAATATAACACCATCCGACGTACATTACACTTCCCAAAGGCACCCATCTAGTGAAAATAGCTCGTAAATTCATCCATTTTGTCTTCTGGAGTTGTACATTTGAAACCTTTGTTTGATTGTGATACGTTTGTCGAAACGGTTTGTGCGGGCGCAGTCTCCTAAACATTGGATTC
>JASFAT010000529.1:0-36170 GCA_031353405.1 Baronia brevicornis
TAACTATACCTAATTGCCACCAAAGAATCCTTAGTAGTAGTGTTATATACGGGGACGGTGATAAATGAAACGACTGCCAGCTTAGCGCGAACTAGTTGATTTTGTCACTCAGTACACCCGTGGTTGCAGCCACAGATAACATAAATACAATAACTATACATATACCCAACAATAAGTAACTTAATGGCGTTTGTTTAGAGCCTCTCTTCACCATCTCCAATATATTATTATTTATTGGAGGAGGATCCAATATATTATTATTATTGGATGGATTATAGATTAATATATTATTATTTCATAAAAATTATTGCACATAAAAATGCTTAGCACGTATATAAACAATGTGACATTTATTGATAATATATTTTAATAACAACTTAATGAATAAATTTCTTAGATGGTCCTACCATCGTTTTCCTTGGTCTGAGGAAATCAATTTAAATATAATAATGTAGATCTACTTGTGACATACAAATAGCTTGACCTAGCGTTAGTTTTGTATGTGAAAAATGTCCGATGTATCATACGCCGTTATTTGTACAAAATTATAACAATAAAATATGATAAAAACCAGCCTTTTGATTTTACCAACCCAATTTGTTTTTTAATTCTTTATATTGTTCTCACTTATTAAGAAATCATTGGTTTTTTTACAACATGTCATTTTAAGTTCTAATGTTAATTCATTACTCTGTTTTGATATAGGTAAATTTAAAACTAAATGTTTCTCTTTTAATATTATAAAGAAGAATATTCATTATGCTCAAAATTTTCATTGTAATTAGACGTTTTTATTTAGCTATAATTTAAACACTATCTACCATGTCCACGTAGACCTATGCACTAAAATGCGGTCATAGAATAAATAGTCCATTTTACTTTATAGGACTAGTTATTGAATAAGTGATTAACAATAAATATTTATTATTCATCAATAACAAATATCTACGCTTTATTAATAAGCATTGAGTCAGAACAGGCGTATGGTCAACGTCCTGCGTTCAAAAAAAATGACTTCATTATATTATTTTCCCGCGTAAAAACCCGCTCGCAAAAGACTTACGCTGCGACCGACGTTATAGCCCGCAAACGTTGCCAAAGTGGTAAAAATATTAAACCCACATTTAATACCCAATAAATACAAATAAAATATTTTATAGTTAAATATACAAAAATATTTTTATAATAAAATAATTTTATGAAAAATTTTTGGGAGTTATTTATAAGAGAGTTCACGTTAAAGCGAGAAAGTTATACTAAATATGTCATTTTCTGTTTACTTATAATCGTTGAATGCATGAAAATCATTGAAAAAATTCGAATTCGAGCGAAATTCGCGTTTGTCTAATCTTATAGATATATTGTAAAGGCAATATAATATGCATGTATTTTTGCTTCTAGATTTATATCTATGCGTGGTGTTGATTGTTTTCTATCACGTAACCCAAATATACATATATATATATATATATATATATATATATATATATATATATATATATATATATATATATATATACATATATATATATATATATATATATATATATATATATATATATATATATATATATATATATATATATATATATGTATATATATATGAAGCAAATTCAGTTCTCTTTCAAATCATTACTAAAATAATGCATAGTTAATAACAACACATTTATTTAGATGTACCAATTATTAAAATTTATCTTATACCAGTAAACGGTAAAAATATCCAAGATGGCAACTCCACTGAAGTCTTGGCCTCGGGCAGATTTGTTTGTCGTTCATTTTAATAACTGCGTCACAAAAATTATAGTGTCCAAACGTATTGTATATTTTAATTTTATAATTTCATTCAAAAAAGTAGTTATATAGGCAGTGAAATATACGAATTTTTCTTTAAAAAGTCTAGAAATATTTTTACATTACAGAAATATTTTAGTATACTACACTGATTACTATATACGATTTAACACGATATGCTTCACTTCATTACCCCAACAGTACCAAGACCATTTGACTGGCCAACGGCCATGCAATCCTCCTGATTATGTCCGTTTCACAGATTGATTTTCCTTCCTCGGTGATCAAGGCAACGAAGTTTTTGTATTTTTTTCTTCTCCTCACACTTCTGTCTTACTCGCGAGAATCTTAAACTAACCCTTAAAGAGGATAATAATTTTCATAGAATGCAATGTGTTACAAAAGTTCTTAGGATCAGCTAGAAAAAAATAATATTATATTTTTAAATTTTTTTATTAATTTGATACTATTTTACATTGACTGGTGATCTTATTCGATCAGTGATTAAGTTACCGCTCTCTGATTCACTGGCTATGCGTTCGATTTCCACGTCGGGATAAATATAACGAATGAGCTGCAGGTATTTCATTCAAGTTTGGTTATCCCGCCAACTCGTCTTAAACAAGAGTAATGATCCATTCCTCACACACATACCCGTATTTCATATATGAACTACATAAAAATACTAACTAAGTGACAAGTTAAAAAATCTTTTAATTAAAAAAGTTTTATAAATTTAATAAATAATAAACAATAACAGTTTCATTAAAAATAAATATATTGTGGTTATCCTACAAAATTTCACAGCTCACGCTCAACATCCACTCACTGGCTCATTCATTTCATTCAGTTGTAAATTGAATTTCGAACGTGAATGTTTACTGTTCGCATGGAGACTCCATTTATTCTCGTAATTCGAAAAAGAAAAAACTTTTGGCGGTGAAACTCGCATTGTGATTTACTATTAATAAAATATTTATATTCTATATACAGTGCAATAAAAAAAATATTCTTTTCGTTCTTAAATAACATTAAACTAGTGTCGTGTGAAATTTTGTGTTTTGTTAACAATTGTTTGCGATTTGTGTTTAGAAACTATAGCCGCATTTTCTGTATTGGATTTGAGTACGCCTGCCTGCTCGACCGGTTTTTGTAAGTACATGTGAAGTAAAAGTTCTTGGAATGTGAAGTTTGGAGCGGTGGTGGAGTATTTCAAACGCAACGTGATTCTTAAACAAGTGAATGTGAGCAATATTTATGTATAAGTTAGTTAATTGATCTTTAAAAAATACAGAAATAATAATTATTTTGCAAGTTTACCTTGGATGAAAAAGGTTGTAAATGTATAGTTTATAAGAAATTTACTGAACAACATAGTGAAATGTAATCTTAACGGACAGATACAGCATTCTTAAGAAATATTTACACGTAACGACGAAGAAACGGAGAAATTTGTGTAGGGTGAAGTGGTTGACAATGAGCAATAAATATTTTGAAATGATATATATCCGCCGCCGCTTGTTTAAATGGAACTTTTAATATGCAATTTAATGGGAAATTTCATTGGTTTTTAAATACTATTGCATCCTATTGCCTAAAAGATAAGCTAAACTTGGAAAGAAAAGCTATTTAAGGGGTGGGCGGGGAAATGGCTCATTGTTTACACCTATTATTACAAATTGAGCATAGGAGGTCGTATACTATGATCCAGTAGTACTCAATGCTTCAAAGCTAAAACTTTAATATAGACTTAACCATATTGTAAAATAAAACTATTTAATTTAAAACTCGGTCCTAACCATTTTTGAAGAAAAACTTTAGAAATAATATCTGTAAGCATTTTATTTATATAATATAATAGTGGTAGTATTACTGAATATATTATACCAATTATAAAGTTTACTATATTTTAGTCTAACCCACTATATACTGTTGAATGAATATTTATATATTAATGCAAAAAGTATTTAATATAATATTGCATAGATAAAATAAAGATTTGCAACATTAAAGTTAACATATATTATATTAATTGTATTCCTTATTTTACATTAATTGTATTCCTTATTTTACATTAATTGTATTCCTTATTTTACATTAATTGTATTCCTTATTTTACATTAATTGTATTCCTTATTTTACATTAATTGTATTCCTTTTTCTACATTAATTGTCAACATCATCAGCCAGTTGTAATCCACTGATGGACATAAGCATCCAACTAGGCGCACCACCCATCCCTATTTCCGACTACACGCATTTCTGTTAGCCTGTGCAGATTGTAGTACCATCTAGCCAGGATTGTTTCACACTACGTTTAAGGCTTCAGTATCTCCAGGCTTCCTCAAGAAGCGCCACCTACTCCGTACTTCGCCTTCACACTAGATTCCCGCCAATTGCCCGCACTGATAGTCGTACCATTTAGCTGGGGGTGCCCCCACACTAAGTTTGTCAAAATGCGGTCACCACCCCAGCACTCGTCGACTCTAACGATTTTCGATCTCAAACAAACGTGATAAAATTACACTTTAGTACAAAGTCAATAAAACTAGAGTTAAATTGAATCACAGAGCCTCCATTCACCGTCAATCGACCGTCAAACAGATTTAAGTGTTGTTCCAAGGTAAAGACCACAATTCGCCTTCACATAACTAACCAAACCAATGTTACGGAAATCGCTGTGGTAACTAAAATCTATGACGTTTGGTCTGCATTTTTTTTTTAACAGCCCATATACGTCCCACTGCTGAGCACGAGTCTCTCCATTTCTGGAAGAACGGACGTTAACCCACCACGCTTGTCCAATGCGGATTGACGGGGTTACCAGACTGGGAATAAATATTTGTAATCAATATATATATTTATTCCGATGCAGGAATCGAAGCCTCGACCATAGCCTCCGCGGGCGGAGGGCCGCGCCATTAAGCTAATTGGTGGTCTGTATTACGTTATATAAATTTAATTATGCTTGGAGACTTTCAACTAAAAAAATATCAATTTGAATTTTAAAGGTCATTCAAAAGACTCAACAGCTAATATTTCTAAATGGCTTTCATACTTACTGACTGGAACACAATTGAAAATGCACACGACTTCACCGGAAATATGTACATTTTTATACTTATGTTTTTCGTCAGTTGCCTTAGTCATACACGTGATTTAAAATAAAATAAAATCATACCTACCCATGTGACTTCCAAATTATGTTGTTTGGGATAATAATCCGTTCTAAACATTTATTAAGATTAAGGAAGCAAGAAACAAAGAATTAAGAAAAATTCTGGAGAAATATAGTTTTCTTAGCAAATAGCATGTTGCCTGATAAAAAGCAATCTACGCTAGGCATCCATAGGCTACATCTGTCACCATATACATGAAAAAAGCGTTGACGGCCTCTAAAAATATATATCGACTTGTTTTTGGAAGAAGCAAACTTACTTTTAATGTAATTCTTCTAAGAGTGCCTCTCCGACTTGCGAAGGTCGGCAGCCAATTCAGCACAACTTTCCTCCATCTTCGCGAGGTGCAGCAGTTCTGGAGCACTCGCTATCCCGGTCCTCTCCCTAATATCACGTAGAATTTAATGTAATAAAAACAGATTTATCTAGTAAATTTTTTTTGCCTCTAACGATCAACCTGTCCGCCAATCCATCTTGGACAAGCGTGATCGGTTAACATCCATTCCTCCAAAAATTCGGAAGCTCAATGCTTAGCGATGGAATATATATTATGTATATGAGCTGTATATGAAAAACTACGAAGTACTTTAATCTTTAAAATGAGTCAGCACCACACAATTACAAAAACACAAAAAACGAATCCTTGATTCAAGTAAAAAGTAATTTTTCTTATTTTATTTAACAACAAAGAGAACCACTCAAGCGAGCCTCTACAGCAATATCTCATTTTAAAATCTAGCGAAAGAATCAAGATACAGGCTTAACCCAGTTTAGTTAATTATTTTTAAAATAAAATTTGATCTCATTACTTATATCATTATTTAATGCGTATCCGGTGACGGAATTGATTTTCAACTTTATCTAATACTTTTAAACAAGGATTATTCGACCTATAATCTACTATATATAGGGTGTTAGTACGTTTAAGTATAGTAAACATAACGAAAAAATTATTCGTAAACATCACAAATTGCTTTACAACCAATAAAGCAGCAATAGCTCAGCCGGCAAGCCTCGGCCTTACGATCTGAACGTCGTGAGTTCGTATCTTCCACTGGACTATTGATGTGAACCATATCCTAGCACAAGCATTATTAGCTTAGTTGGAATGGTTAACAAGAAATCTAGTAATATTAAAAACATTGCTAGTCTTCTTTAATAATAAAAAATCTCTGTTGTTATAAAGAAGAAACAAACCAGTTGGTGATGTCATCGAGAGTAAATTTGATTATAACGACATCTGAGAAATCCCTGAATGTATTACGCGGTATGAATATTAATTAAGTACGGTGTGGATTAAAACAAAAAAGATACTCGCTCAGCGGAAACTAGAGCTATTGGTGTTATATGGACAGTCAAAAGTTTTACTTAGCTAAGATCCGCGACAAGCAAAACAATAACAGAAAATTAATAATGTGTGTTTTTCCGTTGGGTTTAGTGGATTATTTGGAACTTTAAACCAAAAACTTACCGAAAATCGGCCATCAACTCTCCACCCACCAAAAGTGGTTTCACTTTTCGGTTGTCTTCCGTAGAGTCTACTATACCTGAAGATGCCTCGTGTTGGGGCGAAACACGTGTCGTGTACAAGATGGAAAAGTGATAGTGTGTGTTTGGCGTTGTGTATAGTGGTTGGTGGGTGGAGAGTTGATGGCCGATTTTCGGTAAGTTTTTGGTTTAAAGTTCCAAATAATCCACTAAACCCAACGGAAAAACACACATTATTAATTTTCTGTTATTGTTTTGCTTGTCGCGGATCTTAGCTAAGTAAAACTTTTGACTGTCCATATAGTGATGGATTTCCGCAAAGTAACGCCTGACTCCATTAATTATCTATTGGTGTTAGTAGTGTCGGTTTGGTTTTTGCGTTATTGCGAATATTTGACTGAACAAATACATATTTCTTTTTATAGCAAAGCAGGCACACGAGCATGCGGGGTCACGTGGTGGTAAATGATCACTGGCGCTCATAGATTTCCACAACGCCCGAGGCGTCGCAGATGCGTTATATTTTTTTATTTAGTTAGATACACCAACGGTACCTTTATATACAAAAACATTAGCGTTTTTAACACGGTACGCCGCTATTAAGGTTTCCGCGGATGGCATCAATTAGAACGGTACGCCATTATAGTAATTTCCATGGATGGCATGAATTGAAACTGTACGCCACTACAGTGGCTTTCGTGGATGGCATCAATTGAAACGGTACGCCATTACAGTGACTTCCATGGATGACATGAATTTGAACCGTACGCCACTATAGTAAACTACTAATCTTTATTCATAATAATTGAGCATGCATCTTATACTACTACTACACTACAGTAACGTTACAGCTTTTTTTCTTTTTAAGCTATTTATAAATAACTGTAAATAGGTTAGTAAATTTTTTTACAAGACCGTTCGCAAATAACGGTGATTAAATACATCAAACAAAGTACATAATGATGTAAGAAAACGAAACGAAACCTTCATGTTTGTAGGTGGACAATGTTTAAGTACAGATAAAAAATGCAATTTGCCGTAACTTGTGTCAGCCGTGAAGGTTGCCTTTGTCACGGATTTTGCGCGCCAAAGAGACCACAATGGCTGTTTTTACGTTAAGAAGCGAACGTGTATATGCTATATTAATATTTTGAATAGAACAGTATATTATCTATTTAAACTTTTAAATAAAATAGTCCACTGGATTAGGTTACTACAAAAAAAGACCATGTTTAAAACTAAGCGCCTTAAATTCGACCAGAATTTCATTATAAATTAAAAAAAATAATTGCGATGTTTTTTATATGAATGAGATACAATCATGTCTAATCATAAATATAATAAATAGTTCGAGTAGTAGTATATATGTGGGTATATATGTGTGTCCGTATCAATGTTGTCACTGTAGTGCGCTATCTGAACGCGTTGTTTCTTGCTGAAAACCAGCGCCAGGTGCTTCAATAGAACGCCTGGCATATGCTGAGCAACAACCATTTTATGACATGTTACATTAAAATTATTTTCTTTTTGTTTTGTTAAAGTTTTAATTTAGCTATTGTAAAAAAGGTGTCATGAATACAGTATTTTCTATGTTTAATCGCTTCAATTTTTAACCACGCATCCCAAGAGATTTCTTTTAAAAAACCTATCAGTTTAAATTTTTATAATTCTTTTAAAAAACGACCGAGAACATTAGACGCAGTTTTTTTTTCTGATTCAAATGATGTATAAAACCAATAATATTAAATATTGTGTGTTTGTAAAGGAGTGCATTTTTGAGTTAAATTGTAATAACTTTTATACTGTGGGATGGAACATCTGCACAACACTGTCCAAATGATCTACTACTACGTCTTGTTTATCATAAAATAATTGATCCAAACATGTAACTATTATATTAATTTATTTATCAAAATATTCTACTCAGGTTAATAATATATGTAAAAAATTGCACCTTCTTAAAAATAATGGTGTAATTAAGAGGTTTATGATACGCTACAGTGAAAACCTCGACATGCTCTTTGCCATCGCATCATCTGAAGTCGATGACACCAGGCCATTGTTATAAATATGGCGGCCTACAGGTACAATCGCATACAGTGGTGTTACAAAACACATTTTACTTAGATTATAAAACTTCATTCGGATGGGACTTAATATAATTGAATTATATTCAAATATTTCCTTATTACATTACAGATCATGATAATTAGATCAACGGTTTGCCAAAACAATAATACCTGCGGGGTTGTTTAGAAACATAATATAGTTCAGAGTGCAGAGTTTAAGATGGGACAAGTAAAAGAATCCAAAATGGCATTTTAATTTTCCTATGTATTTTTAACGACACTTAAAACAAGTTATGAACGTATATTTTTAAATTTATTATTTGTATACGTATTCGCTGGTCTCGAGAACTGAACTGATTTAAGGATTTTTACGAGATAATAAAATGAAAGTTTATTAAGTAAAGAATGAATTAAGTTCCTTTTTTACTGTATAAAAATTAAAAACATAAGAGGCACATAATATAATGAAAAAGAGATCATAATATAGAAATCAAATACACATACTGCAGAGCTATTTATAAATACTTTTAAAATATCTTGTCACAAACGAAGTTTGTACCCGCCTGTACAACGCAAGTGTATCCTTCATTTCGCTTTCCGGTACGTTGTTTCCTGGTATTGTGCTCGATCGCTGCAACGCTTGGCACTGCATTCACATTTTTGTCCCCAATCCTTTATTTGGATGATCTCCATGAGTATGGAATACAAATTTTTTTTTCGATATAAACGTTAGACCAAAACGTTCGAAAAAACCTATTATTTCAATAATGTACAAATTGTTTTAAAATCCGGAAAATGAATTCCACAATTGATACTCCTCTATTAATCAATTATTTTAAAAACAACTTACGAATTAGTATATATTATATACTAATTGGTAATTGTTATATTGTACTTAAACGTTATAATTGTATAATATGTTTTTTGTTGTTTTTTCGTTGGTTTAGCTTATTGAAAACATAATTTTTTCCGCGTGCATTTTCTGTTATCTTCTTATATTTATAAGTACAATATAATTCCCATAGCGTAAAACAAAAGGTTGCTTTTCCGGGTCTCTGTAAATATTATAATGATTTTGAGTAAATTGGAATAATTTTATGTGGGAAGACCTTACGCTGTCTAATTGGGTCTTTGAATGTGAATTGTAATTTTTTTCGTACTGGCCGCTTTAAATAAAAATATAAAGAATTCGTCTTATTTGACTGAGATAGTCGCAATTGAAAAATAAATTTGTTATGCCAGTATTAAGTATGTACAGTACAAGCATGCGGGTGGACTGATGTTTAGTGCTCACCGTTATCCATTGACATCTGTACTGTAGTGATACATTGATCAAATGTATCACTAATGTAATTAAAACTTTTTATTCGAATATATTAAAAACTTTTATATTATATTACTTCCTTTTAAATTCGTAATTTTAACCCTTCTTTGCATGCTTTTTTCCTTATTGGTGAAATAAATCAAGGTGATATAATTCATGTTCAAAATTAAAGGAAAAATGGTTAGAAAGATCATAGTATATATTTATAGTATAAATTTAGGAAAATACAATATGATGGAAATTTACATCATCATGCAAAGTTAGATCATTAGCTTAGTACTAAATAGAAATAAAAGAGGATATCATTGGATATTTTTATAATAATTAACAAAACATTTATTATTTTTACTACAATAAATTGTAAAATATAATAAAATAAAAATTGTTTTATAAAAACAAAAGAATTGGGTCGTCCGCGTCTGTCGATAGACATGTTACCAGCCATGCCGGATGCATAAGAAATTGAAATTATAAATATTGAGATATAAAATATAAATTGATAAAGTGTGAATAATATGTGCTCTGCTGGGGTAGTATAGGCTCTGCTGGGGCTGACCTCCATCCTCCCTTGCGGTTCGTGGGATTCACTAAGACGAATTTAATATACCTAATTTGTTGAAAAATGACGGCGACGTGGTTCGCCACCCGTCACGTCCTGATTCTCACGAGGGCGAGAAGCGACCAATGGAGAGCCGTCTCGCTGCGATGAAGGTAGTGGATGGAGCTCTGTGGTCTCTGCCAACCCCTGCTGGGGATAGGCGTCAATATATAAAAAAATATATAATAAAATGTATTAAAAAGATATGAATGAACAATGAATAGAAAAATAAATTAATTTCATTTGGAAGAATTTCAATTACATCGAAGATAAAACCCCCTAAAGATTTTTATTTATTATATTTTAAAGGAAGAATTTTTTTTCGCCTGTCGCCTGATTGAAAGCCAACATTCCGTTAAAAGCAAATATTTTTAATATTTCGCTAAATACGGTAAATTTTGGAGAGAAATGGTATAAAGATACATATGTACATATCTCTGCATTGTCAAAGAATGATATATTGAGTAGTAAAAGTTTCATTGTTGATAATTCGAACCGGTTTTTTTTTGTGGAATAGGAAGGCAAACGAGCAGGTGTGTCACATGATGGAAAGCAATCAACGCCGCCCATAGACATCCGCAGCACCATAAACAGTGCGGAAGCATTGCCGACCTTTAAGGAAAGAAATTATGGGAGGGGGAGGGGGATGAGGGCCTCCAGAACAGCCGCTCACCGTACGAAGCGCGGTAGGTAAGCTACCACTCAGACGCCGGTTTTCTGCGGGAGTGTGGTACTTCTCCAAGCGAAGCCGGCCCATTCATGCTACAGACAAATATTATAGCATTCTTGACAAAGTATTCGTCTGCAGCGTGGATCTACCACTTTTAAAATGCCTGCATGCCGTGAAAAGAAAAAACTGTTAATTAGGTTCTTTAGGATTTAATCGATTATATATTACATTAAATCGGTCTAGTCGAACAATTGATCGTTATTATATATCAAAGTACTTGAACTGAATGTATAGCTCTACTTTATTCAATAATAAATAACTATTAATTCGGTTCGATATAAATACAGGAAACAAAAACAACGGCCGAGATGACAACTTCCGTTTCGCCTTGTTTTTTATTGAACTACTTACTGGTTTGTAAAGACGGCGCGTTGACGAAATTAGGAACTCGATGCTTAATGTTTAACAGGTTGATCGATTTGATAACTACAAATAAATAAAAAATACAACGCCCCACTTTGATGATTAATGGAGTCAGGCGCTACTTTGCGGAAATCCACCGCTATGTGGACAGTCAAAAGTTTTACTTAGCTAAGATTCGCGACAAGCAAACAATAACAGAGAATTAATCATGTGTGTTTTCCTGCTGGATGAAGTGGATTTATATATATATATATATATATATATATATATATATATATATATATATATATATAAATCTACAATAAAATACTTTTTATTCATCTACTTAAGTTCAAATACTTGGTTCAAATACGTGGATGACACTTGATATAAATGACAGGTTTTTTTTTTTCAAATATAAATTTATTAATTAATCTTAGTTTTATATGGGAGAAACCAAATTTAAAAAATAGTTATAACTAATTATTAAAGAAATCTACAAGATATACGAATAAGACAGTGTGGTATTGGTTTTAAGAATTCGAAGGCAAGCTTCTTTAGCCATATCCTTGCTCTGTTACAAATCTGGTTGTATTCTAGATAAATTGCTAATGTGTCCACAGGTCCGATCAAATAAATAATACAGGTAATGGTATCTGTACCCACGTTCACACAAGCGAGACCTTGCGGTCCAAGGTGAACAAGGTATAAGGGAACACGGAAGTAATGTTTTGCTTATAATTGATCATTTCGTATACGACCTTTAATTAATCAAACTATTATGCCAATTTGAATCTTTTAATAAATATTTAAATTTTTATTATTTTAATATATTTATTATTATAATTAAAATAATATATTTATGTATTTCAATCACATTTAATAATTAACCGAGAAAATTAAGTAATATATTCAGTTATCGATATACATTACATTTGGCGAAGAAATTTTTTTTTATTTTTATGAAATATTTATTAAAAATGTCCTTAATATACACCAAAAATTATACAACAAAAAATCTTGCTAATTCAAATAGACATTATTATTATTCCAATATGAACTGCACCCAAACCAACCTAATTTGGTCGCGTAATATTTACAGGATTTCTTTGAAGTCCCATAAAACAATATTTTTGTATGAACGCTATAATATTTGAATGTTACTTACTGACATACATATTTTTAACAGACGCGAATTTTAGTTTTCACGGGTAATTAAAAATTCACGGTGTATAAGATAAGCATTGGAACCTTCAAAAAACAAGCTTAACTCTTCAATGGTCATATCTCAAAGGCCGGCAACGCATTTTAAATGCCCATGGTATTGCAGATGTCTATGGGCGGCATTGATTGCTTTCCATCAGGTGACACGCTTGCTCATTTGCCTCCTTATCCCATAAAATAAACCAAGTCTTAATTTAGGCATGAAACGATTTGACACGCTGGAGACTATGTTATTAATGGTCTCCATTAATTATTTTTCCTCTCCCATAAAATCGTTCTTCCGCTCGCATTGTTCACTTCCTTGCCCTGATGCAAGCGACGTATTGTTGATGATCAAGATCTCACCGAACGACAAGATTCTTCAGAGCTAAATCAAAATTAAACAATATAATTGATAATAACATAAGATTATGAAAATAAAATAACACAAAGTCACTGATGTAAATTGGCGGAAAAAATCGCAAGGTCTTCTTAGCTCCTATACTATTGTATTTTATTTCTTTTTCTGCAATATGCCTATGTCCAATAACTTGCTTTAACAGTGTGAACACGCATCCTTATATCGCATTCCACATTACGCAAAAACTCCTCGTTTACATGTATTAGCGTTACGTTGAAAGTTTCGAAGGTCTGAAGGTTTGTGACAAATATCCAAACGACTTGAGAAACCAGCCATAGCGTTCATTTATTTGCTGTAATATATCTCCTTTTTACATTGGTATTTTCAAGTATTTTGAGCTGCTTTCTCTACTATATCATACTAATAATTGTATTATATGTAAATACATACATACATATTGTCACGCCTGTCTCCCGTAGGAGTAGGCAGAGACCATAGATCATCATCCGCTACGATCCCGGAACACCTTCCTTGCTTCCTCCACGCTCATCCGTCCTTCCGCCCACATTCATCGTAGCAAAACGGCTATCCGTTAGTCGCTTCTCGTCCTCGTGGGAATCAGGACGTGACGGGTGGCGAACCACGTCACCGTCATTTTTTAACGAATTAGTTTTTAAAAAAAATTTACTTATTATTTAATTACAATTTCAAATTACTTATTAATAAATTTTACAAAGATACAAATCCTAATTAAACTGTTAGATTTTCTTATTTAAAATAAGATTTTCAAAACATAACCACTCTTATTATAATTATGAATGAAAATGAATGTTATGTATACGCTGTGATAATATTTCTAAGTATTTATCGTCTAAAATATCGTAAAAGAGATCACAGTTGTAAAATAGATCTTACTGCAAAGATTTTAAATTGACTTCTTCAGGCAATACACTGGCTCGTCTGCCTTCCAATCCCATGAAAAGGTTTTATATATTTATATTAACAGGGAGCGAACTTGTGTATATTATGGAAGAGTACAAATTAACTTTATATCAAATAGGAAAAATTGTATTCACGTCTTAAGTATAAAACGTCTTTAAACGTATTTCTCAGCGCAACACAAAAACCTTGACGTAACGCAATATTTTGGTTACTTACTAATAAATCTAAGAGACGATAAGGCGGAACTCAAAAGTCGGTTAGTAGGTCTTTTTTTAACCCACGAGAAATCCTTTATGGATACTGTTGTGTTTGTATGTTTATTAAATAAAACACTTACTTCTAAGACAGCTGAGTATAAACTGATTTATTATGTAGTTACCTGATGGAAAGCAATCAACACCGCCCATAGTTATCCACAGCGCCATAGACAGCGCGGAAACCGACCTTTAAGGAAAGTGACATTATGTGAGGGGGGGAGGGTGTTGAGCCCCCGGAACTCAGGCCGCTCACCGTACGAAGCGCTGCAGCTAAGCTACCACTCAGACGCCGGTTTTCTGCGGGAGTGTGGTACTTCCCCGTGCGAGCCGGCCCATTCATGCTACAGACAAAGTATTCGTCTGCAGCGTGGCTCTACCACCAAAAAAGAAACGTACGTGTGGGTACGAGGTGCGGCTCCAGCGGTGTTGCAGACACGTGTCGCAGCGCTGCACCCAGCGCTCGATGTCGAACCATACCCGGCCCCACTATTCGCGTGAGCACCTTTTACGTAACTCAATGCCCAAATGTCCTTCGTGTATACGTTTTAACGTATCACCGTCTTAACTCGCCAGGAATGACAATGCGACGATTAAAAAATACTACTCCTTTAACGACATGCAGATTATTCCGTACTGCCTAGTAGTTATGTACTGACTCCGGTGTTTCATTCTTTTTATTAGGCCAACCATTATTACAATATTTACTAACTGTTATGTTTTATCTATACCGCTCGCCAGTTTAATAAATTCAAATCTTTCCTGCGTGGTTATATCGGACTCCTTATACGGATTAAAACCCTGTTGTATCTTCCTATGCGTCACTGACAACATTGGAACCTTCAAAAATCAGACCAACACATTTCTTAAGGGCCTGATTTTTGAAGGTTCCAATTGCTTGCTTTCCATCTGCTGACATGCCTGCTCGTTTGACTTCCTATCCCATTAAAAAATATATGACAAAGGTAATCTAACCATTGAGCCAAATGTCAAACATAAAAAAAACAATCATAGATTTATATTGGAAAGGTGATCCGCTTCAGTGAGTCTGACTCTGAATAAATCCAGCTCAGTCGTAATGAATCACTTCAAGAATTGAGAGGTTACGATTGAGTTTCACAACCACAGAAACAATGGCGGACAATGTGGCCCTGACAACTTATCGGTTACTTATGCAAAAAGTAATCAGGTCTCTATTACATTTCTATTTGATTTATAATACCATTATCAGTGTGCTACTTATACAATTTTATTATGTAAAAAAGTTAAAGAAACCTGTATATAAAATTAACAAAAGGTAAGCTTCAAATCTTGCTAATCAAATCTTGCTATCTTTTTAAAATTGTCGGCAAAAATGACAAGCCAGTACTAACCTATAAAATGGCGGTAAAATGATTAAATCAAAATAAACTTAAGATCATTTTGTTATACGGTTCAAATTTGTATACCAATATAACATTTCACGTCGCCGAGACTTACATATAATAATAGATTATTAATGGGTCAGGCGTTACTTTGCGGAAATCCATCACTTTTCCATCTTGTAAACGACACGTGTTTCGCCCCAACACGAGGCATCTTCAGGTATAGTAGACTCTACGGAAGACTCTTCGGTTGTCTTCCGTAGAGTCTACTATACCTGAAGATGCCTCGTGTTGGGGCGAAACACGTGTCGTTTACAAGATGGAAAAGTGATAATGTGTGTTTGGTGTTGTGTATAGTGGTTGGTGGGTGGAGAGTTGATGACCGATTTTCGGTAAGTTTTTGGTTTAAGTTCCAAATAAATCCACTAAACCCAACGGAAAAACACACATTATTAATTTTCTGTTATTGTTTTGCTTGTCGCGGATCTTAGCTAAGTAAAACTTTTGACTGTCCATATAATAATAGGTTTTGTAAATTTTAGACATGTATAAAAAGTCTTCAACTCGAAAAAAACTTTTCACGCAACACTATCTGTGATCTCTATGATCTCTACCCCTACGGAAGACAGGCGTGACGTAAGGTATGTATGTATGTATTACCTGTGAAACCTAAGAAAAGCTTTTCGCGGTATTTCCCAATCGATACGACATTGGAATCGTCAAAAAACAAACCTACACATACTTTGAAGGCCAAAGACGCTTCCGTAATAGTTATGGTGTCGCGGATGTCTACGGACTGCGTTGATTGCTTTTCATCAGGCGACACGCTTACTCGTTTGCCCTCATATCTCATAAAAAAAACTAATATAATGGTACAGTACTTCTACAGTCGAACCAGCCCATCCAGTTCTCTATCCCTATTATAAATATTTTACTGTACGAATTACTCTCTTTGATGTGACGACCGTCCCGGGATCGCGCTCCCCGCATGCTGAGGCATGCGGGCCTCTGCTGGGGCTGACTTCCATCCTCCCTTGCGGCTCGTGGGATTCACTAAGACGAACTTTAATATACCTAATTTATTGAGAAATGACGGCGACGTGGTTCGCCACCCGTTGCGTCCTGATTCCCACGAGGGCGAAACGCGACTAATGGAGAGCCGTTTTGCTGCGATGAATGTGAGAGGAAGAATGGATGAAAAGATGGATGGGTGTGGAGGAAGCGGAGAGGGTGTGTCGGGATCATAGCGGATGGAGCTCTGCCAACGCCTGCGGGGGATAGGCGTGAATATATAAAAAAAATCTCTCTCTTAAAGTGATTTACAACACACCCACGCTGATTTAATCCGTCGCCAAGGTGATCGTATCGATCTAAGGTGAATGCACCGTCCATGCATCGCCATGACCCACTTGCTTTTGACCATAAAACTTGGGGCCACGCTCGCGGAATGTTAACAAGCCGTGGCACAATTTGACACCAGCTATATGTATAACCCAAGCGTACAACGCATAGACTTGACGCGGCAATAAATAGCGGTCGGGTGTGAGACGGATATTTATTTTTTTACATACATACATACTGTAACCGTCGTCCCCATATAAAACTTTTAAGTAATTAATAAAATTAATTACATACTTATTTATTATACGTGGTAGTTTATTGTATTTTCGAATATATTATAAATCCTTTACCGTGACTTTTTAATTACCCGCGAAAATTATGTAATATATTCATTTGTCGATATACATTAAATTTGGCGAAGAAAAAAAATTTTTTATTTTTATGAAATATTTATTAAAAATGTCCTTAATATACACCAAAAATTATACAACAAAAAATCTTGCATATTTCAAATAGACATCATTATCATTCCAATATGAACTGCACCCAAACCAACCTAATTTGGTCGCGTAATGTTTACAGGATTTCTTTGAAGTGCCATAAAACAATATTTTTGTATGAACGCTATAATATTTGAATGTTACTTACTGAGAAACATATTTTTACAAACGCGAATTTCAGTTTTCTCAGGTAATTAAAAAGTCACGGTGTATGTATACCCATATATTCATATATGGGTTTTATTGATTCCATATATAATGTTTATTATATTTTTTGTTTATAAATTTTATTTATAAGTGTTTTTAAATTAACAATGACGATCTCTGGCTCGTCACAATACGATGTCGCCTGCCTACCCCGGCAGAGACTACAGATCTTCTGCCACGAGCCCCAGCGACTGAAATGTGTTAACTCTGTTAGCTGAGTCACTGAGTTGTCTTCGTTTTTTACAGGCCATCCATATGTGTACGGTTGTGGAATATACTATATATATACACACACATATATATATATATATATATATATATATATATATATATATATATATATATATATATATATATATATATATATATATATATATATATATATATAATGTGACCATTTTTTTTAACTCAAAACGGGACTCTGTCTGTCTGTTCCGCTTTCACTAAACTAAACCAATATGATAAAATTTGTCATTGAGATAGTTGATGATCTGAGGTCAAAGATAGACTACTTTGTATCCCGAAACAATTGCTCTTACAGGACGCACGATAGTTTTCGCGCAATACACTGGATTCCACGCGGGCGAAGCCGCGGACAGAAGCTACTTTTTAATGTTCTTTATTTTGAACATTTGCAACAATACAATCAGTCTTCACATTAATTATAATTATTTTTATTATCACATATTATGAGAAATAAAAATAAATCAACAGCTTTATTTAAACAAAATTTCTGTGACAGTAATTTTGGTTATACATATTTTGTTTTTAATTATTCGCTCGTGTCTGACGTGATAATTTTAAATTTTCGCGTGGTTTCATAAAACTCGACTATTTGGCTTCCCCAATTTTACGAAAAAGGGACAGTCCCATTCAAAACAGGACGTGATTGATACATGATTTGATCTCGGGACGAATGGACAAAACCCAACCCGCGACCAACAAAAGTAGTAGCTTGGCTACTGTGCTAAAAGGCGGTAGTTTCACCACTATGCCATATAGATCATTTTTTAGAGAAACTAACTAAATTTCTTGTTAAATTGGAAAATGTGAAGGTGACATTGAAAGGCGAGTGAAAGCTGGTAATCAATCAGGTTAATGGAGCCCTGCACTCCTTTATGAGAAGTCAGAATGTGTCCAAAACGGCCCCACTGGCGGTTCTTCGGAGAGTGCTTGTTCCGACTCTGATATACGGTAGCGAAAGTAGGGTTTGGCAGAAAAGTCATGAAGAACATGAGAGCATTAAGAAGTATTTGTGGGGTAGCTTTGAATGATAGAGTAAGAAATGAAGATATAAGAGAGCGATGTGGCGTAGAGAAGATGGATGAAAGACGACTGACAAAAGAAATCTATGTTGCGGATGTGGATGGAAGGGTCGGTAGGGGAAGACCACGGAAAACATACCTTGATCAAATCGCCGAAGTTTTTAAGAAAGGCCAGGTCAAGAGTACCCTTAACCGGCGAGCTTGCATGAAGAGAATGATGGTATGGAGGAAGCAGTAGTAGGAAGAAGTAAGTATGCCGAGATCATAGCAGATGGAGATCCGTGGTCTCTGCCTACCCCTACGGGAGACAGGTGTGACGATATGTATGTATGTATGTACTTATTAAATTTCTTAACCAGTTACAAGGGCCAATAACCTCTAAGGGTGTAAATAAACTAGCCCATGTCACCTACATTTCACTGTGACCTCATTGTGAACCTTTAATTATTAACCGCAACCAAGAATTGTTTCTTTGGAACGCGTCACGCGTCCTACATTTCAATCTTCACTGTTAATCGACATGAAACGTCCATATTATAATAGGTTATCTGGTAAATAACAGCAGTTAAATAATCTTAAAAAAAAACTTAAAACTAGCCTCTATTAATCGTCCTAATTGTCTCAGTGGCGACGCTACTTTTATAGTTAATGATCGCGCTTTCGATTCCCGCATTGGAATAAATACATACATATAGTCATGCCTGTCTTCCTGTAGGGTTAGGCAGAGACTAACACACCTTCCTTGCTTCCTTCATACTCATTTATCCTTCCTCTCACATTCATCGTAGCGAAACGGCTCTCCGTTCGTCGCTTCTCGCCCTCGTGAGAATCAGGACGTGACGGGTGGCGAACCACGTCGCCGTCATTTTTCAACAAATTAGGTATATTAAATTCGTCTTAGTGATCCCACGAGCCGCAAGGGTGGATGGAGATCAGCCCCAGCAGAGCCCTACATGCTGAGGTAAAGCACCATAGTACCCGGGGGAGCCCGATCCCGCGACGGTCGGCACGCTTGCGACTAAGCTCGCCCCTAGCCACGCATCCATTGGCACGGCAGATCATGGATTGGCGGAGAGGAGGGGAAAGGATAGAGAACAAAGGAAAGGGCAGGAAAGGAAAAGCGGATTAGAATGTTACCAGACTCTGAATAAATATTTATAAATCCATACATATATTTATTCCGATGCGGGGATCGAACCCGCGACCATAGACTGCGCGGGCGGAGCGCCCCATCACTGAGACAATCGGCCTCTATTTGTCGTCCTAATTGTCATAGTTGTGAAGCTACTTTTAGAGTCAATGGTCGCGCTTTCGATTCCCGCATCGGCATAAATACATGTACATATTTGTCTTACAAGTATTTATTCAAGTCTAGGTGCCTCGCCAATCCGATAAATAATTGAAATACCAATTGGCTCAGTGGCGAGCCCCCTCGCACACGGACTCAATGGTCGCGGGTTCGATCCCCGCTTTGGAATAAATTTATGTATGGCCTACAGATATTTATTCCAAATCTGGTAACCCCGCCAATCCGCATTGGACAAGGTTGATCCGTTCCTCCAAAAATGGAGAGGCCCGTGCTTTACCTACCTTTATTTTTAATTTTTTTTTTTACAAATGCTACAGGACTATAGATCCCACACTAGGATTTCCTTTGTTTTGGGAAACTAGGCACTTCCCTTAGTTAATAAAACGCTTTAGCACTGCGTATGGCGCTGCGGAACACTATGGGCGACGTTACTTGCTTTCTATCAGTTCATACGCCTGCTCGATTGCCTTCCTATCCCAAAAAAAAAATAAAGCATCCATTACTCAACTTTTGTCAATACACCTTCTTTTACTCCACACAAACTACACCTAAGATAAAAGGTTGAAATGGTAGAACAACAACATTGCTAGATTCATTTATACCTCATGAATTTGTTAGAGATATTAAAACTTGTAGCTATGTAGAGCAAACACCAAAACTATAACATTTATGAGTCAGTATTGACTAGTTTCACGGCTTCATTTGCATTGCAAATTCACAAAGTACACCTTTTGCGCGACACCTACAACATAATATACACGCTTACGCAATGATACATGGTTATAGCGAAACATGGATGTCCTTGAAAGCGATATTTTAGGATTAAAATAAAAATTAGTCACCCCATTTATAAGCAAACAAGAGAGAAGACAAGTCACACGACACAAAAATTTGTACTGTGTACCTATTTGTATGTGTGTGTGTCATCATCATCATCATGGCTTTACAGCCGCGGGTGGGCCTTAGCCTGGTTTAGTAAATTTTTCCAGTCGGATCTTCGTTTAGCTTTTTCCTTCCAGCCCCTCACACTGATTGCCTTATCGTCTTCGACTCCATCTAGCCATCTGAGCTTAGGCCTTCCGCGGCTTCTGGTTTGAGTAGGCGTTTGGGTACTCTAGTCTCGTCCATCCATACCACGTGTCCAGCCCAACGAAGGCGTCCAATCTAAATGGTTTTGATGACGTTCGTTCATTGTACAGCTCATATAGCTCGTGGTTGTAAAGAGTATGCCATCGCTCATTTTCTAACACAGGACTTCGTCTTACAATTTTTCTCTTAAAGGTGAGTAGAGATTTGTGTTTGTGTGTGTGTGTGTGTGTGTGTGTGTGTACATATATAATATTTTAAAGGAAGGATGATTTTGTTTAATATGATTATTAATGGAGTCAGGCGTTACTTTGCGGAAATCCATCAGTATATGGACAGTCAAAAGTTTTACTTAGCTAAGATCCGTGTTTTCCGTTTTCCGACAACCGAAAAGACTTTTCGGTTGTCTTCCGTAGAGTCTACTATACCTGAAGATGCCTCGTGTTGGGGCGAAACACGTGTCGTGTACAAGATGGAAAAGTGATAGTGTGTGTTTGGCGTTGTGTATAGTGGTTGGTGGGTGGAGAGTTGATGGCCGATTTTCGGTAAGTTTTTGGTTTAAATTCCAAATAAATCCACTAAACCCAACGGAAAAACACACATTATTAATTTTCTGTTATTGTTTTGCTTGTCGCTGATCTTAGCTAAGTAAAACTTTTGACTGTCCATATTTAATATGATTTTTAATAAATAAAATGTGTCGTGTCGATATAACAGACTTGTTTTATTTTTGTATTGTTAATCATTATGAACCATAAAGAGAGTGCAGACACGCTCGGCCGGGTAAATATTCTTGTGAGGTAAGCACTCAGTGAGAGTTGAAAACAGACAAGCAAATAAATACATATTTAGCGAACTTTGGTTTTACTTATTCAAGAAAATAATATTTCTCATCTGAAAAAAATATTAAGTTGACTGATTTACCTTACTATTAATATCGCTGCATTTAAGGCACGAATGTCTTTAGAGGCAGATATACCCTTTTACTTTTATTTTTTTTTCAATAAATGTACTTATAATTGTATACTATATTTTTGATTTATTTTAGTGTTGAAATATCCACTCTCTTCTTCTTTTCCTTGATGGCAACCAGTTATAACTATTATGCCAGTGTCAAGTACACTATGTGAAATAAAACTATTCAATTTATCACGTTACGTCTTGATAAAATGGTGGCCATTTTACCAAAACCTATGGACTTTTTCAGTCAACTTAAAAAGTCACGATGCATCCATTTATTTCATATCATTTCACTTATACGCCTTAATCGAACTATATTGTATAATACGCCACCACAATTAAACAATATAACTGATAATAGTATAAAATTATGAAAATGAAATAAAACACAACGTCGCTGATGAAAGTTGACAGGAAAAGTCCATCCAATCTGTTTTAACCGTGATCTCACTTCCTTGTATGTGATTTACAGCTGGTGTCATTTCTTTGTAATCATGCACAATATATTACGTTACATTAAACGCAAAATTCTTAAGGTACGTGTACACTATAGCTTTACTCTAGTGTACTTTTAGATTTTTGCGAACATAATGCAAATAAAGAATTCGTTTTGTCATAAGTAACGTGACTGCAAATCAAAATGCGACCCCAAAGCAGCTACTCATAAGAGTGGCAGTCGAAGATCGGAAGAAGTTGTGTCCCTTGTCTCCCCTCCGAATACAGGCCCATGTGTCCATACAAACTTAATATTTATACATAAAAATTTAAAAACTTTATAAATTTAATAATTGTAAGAATTTATTAAGGGTATCAATACATTTCATTGCAAGAATTGAATAATTTATGATTTTACTTTAAACTAATAATTTTCATAAACTCAATAACCACGTGAAAAATAATTAGATTTAAGTAATATAAGATTAGCTATTGGCTTGATAATACACTTATTCACTTAGCGTTACATAAAAGTAATTAAGGGAAATAATTGTAATCTTTTATCAAAAAAAGCAGTAATAATAATATTATTTTTATTTAATATATATAATAATTAAATATTAATATATTATTATTAATAATATTATTATTTATTTAATATATATAATAAAATTATTATTATTATTTCTGCTAAAGATTGGTGCTTACTCGGAAAAGCCGACCAGTTCAAAATGCAACCAAACATCTGCCAAAAACTTTCGATATCCTTTACTCCCAGTAGGATGTATATAAATTTATAGCGTACAGTCTTTGTGTGCAAAATAAAACAAAGTATAAACCAAATTTTATTTTCATTACAGATAATCACAAATCATGTTACCAAGGAAAAGAAGTATGAAGATGATGATAGCATTTGCAGTTCTGCTCCTTGTGCAGTATTCTGAAGAATATGGCTCGGGAGCACCGCCAATGGTGAGTCGTCATTCCACTTTTTATTGCCGGCTAGGAAAACATGATATTCTTTCTCCTAGCAAACAAAAAGAGAAAAATAATAATATGCGTTTTCCACTAGAAGAAGCGGACTGACATGGAACATAAACTAAATCTTACCCGAAAAAACAGCCGTCAGCAACACTCCACCTCCCAACCACTATCAACAACACTAACCACTTTTCGTAATTGCACACGACACGTATTTCGCCTCAACACGAGGCATTAGGTACAGAGAGTATACTTTAGCTAGATGTTGTTGTTAGTGGTTGGTAGGCGGAGAGTTGCTGACGGCCGTATATTCGGTAATATTTAGTTCCCCGTAAGTCTGCTTCTTCCAGTGGAAAACACATTACTATTTTTCTGTTTTTATTTGCTTGTCGCAGATCTTAGCTAAGAAAAAATCTAACTAAAAAAATATAATAAATACTGTGTTTGTTAGCTAAACTTGTCAGCTATATAGGATTCCTATATAAGAACTAATTTAAATTGTACAATCGTGTTTCTCAGGAATATGTAAATCGTGACAAGTATGTATTAAAACAATGATTGATAAATAAACAACTTAATTATATATGTTAAAAAGAAGATATACCTAGTTATGTACAGTAACATGTAAACTCCATTGTAAGTTTAAAAAATAAATACGTGTATGTATGTATGTCTTAACTATTACTTAATGTCGACACTTCTTCCAGGCTTGTATCGACCAGACCCCTCGCCATTCGGGTATCGAGGCGCAGACCTCAGTACCACCGTACTCAATTTCCACATCCTCGCCACAAGTCCGACAGGGTGGCGTGCTCAATGTGACCATAGGCACCCCTTACGGGGCTCCCGTGCCTATTGGTGGGTTCATATTACAGGCTAGGCAAGTTCAGGTGAGAAATATACTAAATATTTGTATTAGAAATAATTTAATAAAGTGTTTTCTACTTCTTCCAGTAAATCCACTTCTGCGAGTAAAACACATATTGTTATTTTTCTTATTTTTGTTTGCTTGTCGCGGATCTTAGCTAAGTAAATATTTTGACTGTCATTCTTTACAGAACCCAGACGAAATAGAAGGGATGTTCGTAAACGGGCCGAGTGGAATCACCCAAATCATCAGCTGCCGCGGACACAACGACACGGTGACGCACACGTCTCCCGAAGAAAAGGCCCCGCTTACTTTCCAGTGGAAAGCGCCGGACGACTTGTTAGGAGGGATCTCGTTCAGGTACTTTTCATTAGTGGAGAGATCGATTTATTTAATGTTAACTCGTCTTACTCATAGAGATTACTTTGAGATCGCTAAGAGTACGAAAGCTTGATTCATTTTTATTGTATGCTAAGTTATTAACTATCTATTTAGTTTGATTATTTGAATTTGATTACTTCAAAAATCTGTTTTTTTATTTCTGTTTTATATGAAATATTACATATTGGATTCGAAGATGTTAATGCTGGTAGCCTATTGGCTTTAACAGCTTTATCGTAATCAGGGCAAGTAAAATATAATTGGGAATCTGCGCAAATCGCAGACTCCATCAGCCTGACGCCGTGTCGGAGGTACACATATGTGTGTGTGCTGATTTTAAACTCGTCATGATTCTACGTTAAACATGTAGGGGAGGATTGAACTTTAGTAACTATAGTCCCTATTAGTCCCATAGACCCTAAGGTCTAGGGGGTGAGAACCGACCGGGTACGTGAGAGAATCTCGTGTAAGCGGCCGGTGTAGAAGTGTTCCCTACTCTACGTGCTCGGCTAGAGCCGGGGTGCGTGTGAGTGTTGGTGTCGTGAGTGGATCCGAACGACGCTGTTTCGTCGTCCGGATCGTGTAAACGTGAAATATTACATATTAACAATATATTTGAAGCAATTAACACATTACTATAATCTGTAAATGTACTCAAGTTCCGACTTTTATCTCACCGGCAATTTTTTTTACTTATCCCCATGAATGTCTTAGTTTTGAGATTGGCCCATTAATCCTTCATGACGGGATAAACCAAGCACACAAAGGATTATGCATCCAAGGAAAACAACCTTCTCACGATACTAGCCGTGCACAATATAGCTGATTTTTGAATATATTTTTATTATATATCTGTCATTTCCTCAGAGCTACAGTAGCCCAAGGTTATGCGACATTCTGGAAGAATGTAGAGTCTCCAATAGTGGAGGTCGTCACACCAAACACGGTTATAACCACTACGGAACCCATGACCACTACGGAGAGAATGGCATATTCTCCACCTGTCGTTATGGAGACTAAGGTTAGTAAACTCCTCGCAGTATCAGTAATTTAAATTTGGAACATACTTTCCCTTGACATAAGAAAATCCCCTAGCAAATCTTGCTTTAAGGATAAACTTTTTCTTAAAATCTCTGTCACCCTGATTAATTCCACAGTTCTACGATTAACTTACTTATATAATTGCCCTGAAGTGCCCCAGAATTGCATAGAGAAGTCGTCTCTTAAATACCCTAAACATTATATAGCTATTTTCAAACTTTTATTGTATAAAAGTCACTGCCATTTATTTTAGCCAAAAATAACAACACTAAGGCACTATACTTATATCATCTACCAGGGATGTGCAGACACAAAGCTCTGTTTCGGAGTGCCCCAGAAATGTATAGAGAAGTCGTCTCTTAAATACCCCAAACATTATACAGTTATTTTCAAATATTTATAAAATTCATTGCCATCTATTTTAGCCAAAAACAACAACACCAAGGCCGGATATCATCTACCAAGGATGTGCTGACACGAAACTCTGTTTCGGTGTGCCCAAGAATTGCATAGACAAGGCAAACTGCAAAGCGATTGTTGCAGTTTTCGTTGCTGGTGACACGTACACCTTCGAAATCCAGGGCACAGACAACCCAAAATACGTAGCGGCTGGATTGAGTCTTGACAACAAGATGGGTGAGGATAGCGCAATGGAGTGTGTCAGGAACGACAATGGGAGAGTCAGTCTGTATACATCCTGGACATATCCAAAGGCGGAGCCTTACGTCAGGAGATCTGACTCCCCTCAGGATATAGTACAATTGCTGGAATCATCGATTATAGACGGGAAGCTGTATTGCAAGTTCAGAAGAGACGTGGTATCAGTGGTGATGGGGCAGACCTTTGATTTGGCGAGTAACAAATACAACTTGATGGTTGGTTCTGGTGACAGTATGAAAGGTTTGTACATTTTAATTTAACATATTTTGCTGAAAATATGCATTTTTTTTCACAATGGTTGCATATTGCAATATGTCCACAACAGCGTGCAAATATTTACAATTGTTCTCATTTGCTTAATTAAATTAATTGCTTTAAATAACTAGTGTCTAATAAATACATAAGGAATCTTATATTAAATGTAATTTTTTTTTCAAAAGCTAATAATGAATTAACTCGCTACATTACACTATTTAAAAAATATTTTACTTTACAAAGCCTATATCTAAATAAATATTCTTTTATTATAGTTTTTAATTGTCTAAAACATACTTCTTTTATACATTTATAACAAATAAATCTCTTAAAAATAATATTTCTTTTAAATACATATTTGTTACTTAATATTCGTAATCATCCAGTCACGCCTTTGCTCTAAATAAGATATTCGTTACAGCCAACGGATAATATGGATTTTTAAAAAATGTTCACATATTCTGCTTGTTTGTGGGATGTGGAAGTGTTCTTCTCTCAGAAGAACGACAAAGCACAAGAGACTTGTTACTACGCTTTTTTTAGTTACCGCTAAGAGGCCGAGACCCGATCTCTCCTTATACTCCATTTTCCCATCTCTATTACTACGGCAATATTTATTTACCCTATATAAATATAAAAAATGTATTCTTTGATGGCAATTAGTCATAACAATTAAAATATAATAATATAGAACCACAGTGTCACTCTGATGTAAATTGGCGGGAAAAGTGTCAAAACACATTTCTCTCATTTAAAAAATCTGATAGTGTATAAAAAATAGACACTCACGACCTACCAAAATTGGCAGTTTTTTAATTTAGTTTTAATTTCTGGTGCGCTCTTTTTTAAATACAATTACATATTTACATATTTTTCAACTGCTGTTTTAAATATGTTTTCAGACCAAGACCGCGTCGGTTTCCACTCGTTGGCATACGAGTCCACTGGAGAGCCGTTGGCGTTGGCGACAGTGGGCGAGGCGGCTGGTTCCTCTCGTTTGCTGCTCAAACTACACGGCAGCTTCATGCTGGTGGCATGGCTCGGCACTGCGTCAGTTGGAATACTACTCGCCAGGTAAGATTTTAACAATGGTATGTTTAATGTTACAATATATAATTTAGTCTGTGGCGCGTCACAGTGTTTTAACAAAGGTACGTTTAATATTACAATATATTTTTAGTCTGTGGCGCGCCAATTTTTGTCGAATCTGTGGCTCGCCAATTTATTTTTTTTCTGTGGCGGTCCGTGCGAGAGTTGATTTTGGCGCGATCAGCGATAGTAAGATTGGTGATCCTTACGTGATTAATGAAACCGTACATTGAAGGGGATCAAGACATATATTCCCTTGTTTCGTATGACGAAGATTCTTATTTTACCTTTTTATAATTAATTTAATTGCTAGAGTATAAATTCTTATTCTTATATATTATAACTTATTCAGTTGATAAGTCACTCTTCAAGGCGACCGCAAGTTATTACATTATAATCATATGCACATAATGTATTATGATCAATTATCCAATTTCAAAAGCACGTGGTCACAAATATGCTAGAATCACATAGTGCATATTAACAAGGCCAAGTCCTAAAACTATTTAAGTCGTAAACAAGTCCATAACAAGTCGTAAATAGTCGTAAAACTCGATTTGAATTATTCGTTCCTTTAATTGCTTTAATCTTAAAGAAGTACTCTCGATATAGCTTTAAGACTTGTTTTTTTTATGGGATAGGAAGGCAAACGAGCAGGCGTGTCACCTGATGGAAAGCAATCAACGCAACCCATAGACATCGCAGTTCTATAGTACAGAAGCGTTGCCGGTCTTTAAGGAAAGTGTCATAGGAGGGGGGAGACAGTTTGAGGGGGAACTCGACCACTGCTCGTACGGAGCGCAGTAGCTAAGCTACCACTTAGACGCCGGTTTTCTGCGGGAGTGTGGTACTGCCCCGGGCGAGCCGGCCCATTCATGCTACAGACAAATATTATGCCATTCTTGACAAAGTATTCGTCTGCAGCGTGGCTCTACCACTATTATACATATGTAGTGTGTATGGTAGTATTGTTAATGTATATGTTTCTGTCTAGATATTTCAGACAAACGTGGGTGGGCAAACAATTGGGCGGAAAAGACATTTGGTTCGCTGTGAGTATTTTGTATTTAATTATTATGATCAAGTTTGTACTTATTAAATTTGTTATGTTTTGCATGGATTCTTTCAGATATTTTGAAAAAAGGGATGTGCCAGAATAAAGTTGTACGAAAGCATGACGTCTATATATATATATATATATATATATATATATATATATATATATATATATATATATATATATATATATATATATATATATATATATATATATATATATATATATTTAGTTAGTTTTATTGCCCGCATCGGAATAAATATGTGTATTGCCTACAGATATTTATCCCGAGTGTGTTATCCCACCAATCCGCATTGGACAAGCGTGGTTGGTTAATGTCTGAAGACACTTGAAGGCTGTTCTATAGAAATGGGGAGGCCCGTGCTGCCTCGCAGGATTTCCAATTGGTTCGATCCATTTATTATTATCTATACGAAGGGATGTGTCATCTCTCGTACGTACTTTATCGCATTTATTATGGAGAATATTTATTTTTACAAAATCCACAGCATATCATATACTAATACTTATTAAAATTTAGGAAACTTCTGGTGCTGATTATGGATTAACATTTTACAATTATATATATATATATATATATATATATATATATATATATATATATATATATATATATATATATATATATATATATATATATATATATCGTATCGATTCAGAAATCTCGCCAAAGGTAGATACAGTAATACCCCGACTTACGCTACATCGACATACGCAAATTCGGAGTTACGTGATTTTTTAATTTTCACATTTATTTCCTAAATTATTGTTTTATTTAGTCTCCGGTCCCAATTAAACATACTTTGTGTGTCTTTATATGCAAAATTGTACCCCGAGTTACGCGAATTCGACTTACACCGCTCAGTACGGGGTACCTATCGCGTAAGTCCGGGGTATTACTGTAGTTTCATAGAGTACGCCCCGTACTGGACCGCCACTCATCGAGACGATAAAACTATTTATTGCTTTACATTTTATTTATTTGTTTCCAGTACCACAGAATCCTCATGGCGTTGACTTGGCTGTTGACTATAATTGGATTCATACTGATCTTAGTGGAGGTTGGCGGTTGGGCTAATACTGGTGATAACCCTCACTCCATCACCGGAATCATCACCATCGTGCTCTGTTTCATACAGCCCATAGGTATGGTTAAATTGCTTATTAATAATAGTTACATGATTATTAAATTCTATATAATATATGTGGTTAAACGCAGATCACAAATAATTTGATGAAATATTCTTCTTTTATTCACAAATTGTAATATTAAATTCCGATTTCTGGTCTATCTGTCACACCATTCTTTTTTCTTTTTTAAACCGATATTGACGGCTCGTATACAACCTTATATATATATATATATATATATATATATATATATATATATATATATATTTTTTTTTTTTTTATATATTCACGCCTATCCCCCGCAGGGGTTGGCAGAGACCACAGAGTTACATCCGCTGCCATTCATTGCAGCGAAACGGCTCGTCATTGGTCGCTTTTCGCCCTCGTGAGAATCAGGACGTGACGGGTGGCGAACCACGTCGCCGTCATTTTTCGACAAATTAGGTATATTAAATTCGTCTTAGTGAATCCCAAGAGCCGCAAGGGAGGATGGAGGTCAGCCCCAGCAGAGCCCTGCATGCTGAGGTAAGGCACCATAGTCCCCGGGGGAGCCCGACCCCGGGACGATCGGTACGCTTTCGATTAGGCTCGCCCCTAGCCACGCATCCATTGGCACGGCAGACCGTGGATTGGCGGAGAGGAAGGGAAAGGATAGAGAAGAAAGGAAGGGGGTATATATATATATATATATATATATATAAATATATATATATATATATATATATATATATATATATATATATATATATATATATATATGTTGGTACTTTGTGATTAGAGTATCTTCTAAAAATTTATATATGTTTTACGGGATAGGGAGGCAAACGAGTAAGCATATCGTCTGATGGCAAGCAATCAGCGCCGCCCATAAACATCCGCAGTGCCATAGACAGTGCAGAAGCGTTGCCGGCTTTTATGGAACGTGTACACTTGTTTTAACTGAGCTTACCTGACTTGATATCTAACTTAGCTGAAAGAGATAGCTTCCATTGTACTATTGATGTGAATGATTTTCTAACGCAAGTATTATAAACTTAGTTGGAATTGTTAACAAGACTTCTACTTATAGTAAACCCTCCTATAACGCGGTACTCTTATAACGCGATTTCATGTCCCTCGCATAACAAGTGTTTTCCCTCGTGTATCGCGGGGATTTCCCAAATCATATATTTGTACTGCGGAATTTACAATGACGAAATTTGTAAAGTTTGCACACCTTGTTTTGAGTTTTAGGAACATTGGTTATACATACAGTGATAGCTAGATTTCTTTTAAAAAAAATAGCTGAAAATTTTTCACCATTTCTTTTGCAGGTGCTTTCTTCAGGCCACATCCAGGAACAAAAAAGAGGCCAATATTCAACTGGGCGCATTGGTTCATTGGTAATGCTGCGCACATACTAGGAAGTGAGTATATACGCCTTTAATGCAGTAAGGGGCCCTCAGTTAAATACGTGAGCTGTTTTTCTTTCTATTTAGACTCCTCAGACCCCTTTGATAAGACATTTTGAGATTTGGCGGGAAAATCTCATTACGGTCCTGCTGTTAAAAGAATATTTATTTATATAAAACAAAAAAATACTAAATGTATTTTTATTAAATTGTTTATATATATATATATATATATATAGCCTCTGTGTCTATATATATATATATATATATATATATATATATATATATATATATATATATATATATATATATATATATATATATACATATATTCTGTGCTCTATCACCCCTGCAGGGGTTGGCAGAGACCACAGAGCTCCATCCGCTGCCATTCATCGCAGCGAAACGGCTCGTCATTGGTCGCTTTTCGCCCTCGTGAGAATCAGGACGTGACGGGTGGCGAACCACGTCGCCGTCATTTTCGACAAATTAGGTATATTAAATTCGTCTTAGTGAATCCCACGAGCCGCAAGGGAGGATGGAGGTCAGCCCCAGCAGAGCCCTGCATGCTGAGGTAAGGCACCATAGTACCCGGGGGAGCCCGATCCCGGGACAATCGGCACGCTTGCGACTAGGCAATTGGATTGGCGGAGAGGAAAGGAAGGACAGAGAAGAAAGGAAGGGGCAGGAAAGGAAATGCGGATTGGGGGGGGTTACCAGACTCGGAATAAACATTTAAAAATCCATATAAATATTTATTCCGTGGGCGGAGGGCCCCGCCACTGAGCCAATCGGTCGGTCAAAATTAAATTGTTTATTAGTATGGTAAATTTTATTTGAAATTGTTATTAATAAAATATAGAAATAAAATAATATAAAAAATATTAAGGTCACTTCCTACTTTTATATTCTGCTAAATATCGAATTTAAGAGAATGTTTGGTCTCCCATACAAAACTAAAATTAATTAATTAAATTAAATTAATATTTGTGAAAACTTTATCAACATCAAGTGTTGTCCACTACAAGTTTAAAAAATTTATTTCAACTTGAGTAGAAAAATAAAAAGTATTTTATTAATGATTGAAAATTTGAGCAGGATATATTAATATAAATACACTCCCTGTGTGAACAAATAGTATGAATTGAAACAAATTTCTTTTCCTGTGTATTTCCTTTTCTGCAAGTTCATCCCCTTGCGTCCGACTGCCGGCGCCCATATATGTTTGTGTGACAATAAAACAACTGTTTAAAAAAATGTTATTTTCTTTCGCAGTCGTAACAATTTTCCTCGCGGTGTATCTCCAGAAAGCTGAACTTCCCATATGGAGTGTTTACATCCTTGCAGCTTTCGTAGCCTTTCATGTCATCGTGCACGTGATACTATCGGTGAGATATCCCCATCTACCATACACAATTTCTTTTTAAACCTCTCTGCGCCACTTGTCAGGAGTGCGGGAATCGCTGAAGCATGCTACCGCAGCACCGACAGCGCTGTCCCTATTTAGAGACCAATCTCATGGTGGGAGTGGAGATGAGGCTCCTCAACTCCTCCCTTCTTGAGGTTCAGATTTCGGGCGGGTACGCTTCCCCTTTTCCGCCGCCCGAGCCCCGGTTATGGGGGTTGTAGGAGAGCCTGATAGGCTCTCCTTCGCCGCCCTGTCCTCTGCATCTACCATATATCCTTGCATGAGCATACACAATTCTTTTATGATTCGTTGAAAATCCTTTCTTACTTTTTATATGTATATTTAATAAAGTCGAATCACGGCTTCACTTCGAAAGTACTGCAATTTTTTTATTACTTTTTACCACTAGCATGTGGTATCCTAAGTAATGTTAAGAAGGCGCATGGCTTAGGTTAGGTTGTGTGTGTCTGTGTGTTTGGTTGTATTTGAGTATGTGTATGTGTGCGTGTTTGTGTGTCGTTGTGACTAGAACACACTGGAACCAACTGGGAACTTGGATAATTTCATTTACACCATGCTTTTGGCATTTAATATTACTTTTTTAAAATTTTGTAAGGCCTCCAAAGCCATGCGCCCCGTTAATATTACCCTTGGGATACAACATACTAGTAATAAAGAGTGATAGAAAAAAATTTAGAACACTTTCAAGGTGGTGAAATTTACCATATATTTTTTACATATAGCGTTTCTAGTCTCCTGGTTAATTAAAACATTGTTCACGAGTTTAAATCTTGTTTTCATGCCTATATTTTGTTTACCGGGTACTCTTCCCTGGGTGCAAGCGAAAAATCGCCAAATAGTGTAGAATTCCGCCAAAATATCTTACAACCTAACCTAACCTTTTTTCCCCACGTGAAAAAAAAAAACCTAACCTAACCTAATAAATCCCAAAGTTCCATCATTATAAATGCAGTATATGAACATGTGTGGTGACAGTTGACGGTGTGTGTGTCGGAGGGCCGTATCAGCAACGGGCGGGTGAATTCGTTCCCCATGAAGGACATGTTGGGCCAGCCCCGACAGCTAGCGCACGTTGACAGAAGTACCGATGCTCCAGTGAGTGTATCATCACATACGGAACTATCTTTCCTATTGATAACCATTTCTTCTGCATGCTAAAACATTAATATCACTTCCCTTTACTTTAAAGATAGAAATCCGGCTTGAAGGACCAACATTTTTTTATTGTTTTAACGATAATATTTATAATTGCACATAAATTTACATAATCATGCAATTGTAAATATATTATTGATTATCAAGCTGTTTATGTGTTGTATGTTGCAATAATTACAGCCCTTATAATCATTAGTTGCCATTTACAGAATTTACTTCTTTGCTTTTACATTAGGATTTTAAGAGAACGATAAAATGTCTTTATTTCTACATATACATAGGAACACCAAAATCGTCACTTCAATGCGTTGTGACGATCTACAGTATAAACAGTTTATAAAACAAATTTAAATTGTCTTTATTTGGGATTATGGTCTCTAGATAATTTAAGTAAGTTGGCGGGAAAAGTCATTCGCTCTTTTTGTTTATGGTAATATTATTCTTATTTTTATTTTTCAGTTTTCAAGCTTCAGGCGGCACATGTTGGGAGTCTACGCGCCCATTGTAGCTTTGATCGTAATCGCAATGATATGTCTCGTAGCCTTAGCTCCTATTTCAGATACATACAACAATATTGTCGGAACGTAAGAACGACTTCATTTATGTGACGTAACCGTTTATTCGATATCCAAAATGCCTCAAAGATTTTATAAATATATTTTGTCTGTTAAGCACACTATGAATATCAATTTGACCTTAAAGCACTATACACAAAAAGTAATATAAGAGAAATTGATGTTATACAATCGAATAATTATATGACAAACGGACGAAACTCAAATTTAATAATAAAACGTTTTGTAACTTGTATTGATTTATATATTTGTACAATTATGAATTTTTGCGGTTGTAATATAAAGTTTACTTAATTTACAAACAAAAGTTTCGTTAAAAAGGATGCTTACGATTTTAATTTTCTCTCTTATGGACTAGTAGGTTCACATTAAGAGTCCATTCTTAGGGTAAGCATTAAATACTTAATTTGAATGTTTAACAAGAGTTCTAGTAATATCTAAAAATTGCTAGTCTTTCTCATTAAAATGATACTTATATAAGAATTACAAAAAGTTTTTTTACTAAATATTTTATTTTTCATTTAATGATTGAAATAATTTAACGTTGGTGACAATTTGAAATTTTATATTTAAATAAAATTTTAAATGCCAGGTTATATTATCTTTAAAATAATTGTTTGATATTAATACGGATACTATATATCGATTCCAGAACTATGCATAAGTTATAAAGCTATGTGTTTTATTTATTACAGTATTGCTTCATGTACAGGGTTACCAGACATCAAAACTTGTATGTCCCCGTTTAAGTTTTGTATAAGTGAGACCAAATTTTTTTTAAGTAACAAAATACTAAGTCATAAAATACTAAATTGCGTCAAACAAACTTGTGACAAGAAATAAGGACATTTTCGTAAATCCCGCCTGTTTGAAGACATCTTACTTTTACATACTGGTAACTAAGAAAGAATAGAGGCAAATCTGTTAAAAGAAATGAGGCTAAACTATATGTGCAGCTATGTGGAAATTTATTTATGTAATTTTGTAGTATAAGTTCCCTTTTTGATGCAGTTGTAATATATTTATTAATGTAATGCAACCAAATATCAAGAGAATACAAAGAGCAATTCTTTTTTTGTATAATATCGAGGAAAGATTTATTGTGGATAAAATAAACAAAAGCAATCATTAGTTGGGAAGAAAACAGTGCATATCATTTGCTGTTTAATTTTTTTTTTATATATTGACGACTAAATAAAAACCATTTCGAAATCTCAAGTTTACCCAGAACTGCCACTGATAATTATCGTCTTAGTTTGGGAAAAGCTTACTTCCAGTAGCGGACTGATTTAAAATATTGAAGACATTACCATATGTTACGAATAATTTGAATCTAGTAAACATAGATAACTATCAATGCAATTTTCTATTACTATTTTTTTCAC
>JASFAT010004413.1:0-22552 GCA_031353405.1 Baronia brevicornis
TAATCAAGTACCAAGAATTTTAAATCAAAATACCCAAGCAGGTCGATGAGGGAAGGTGGTTGTTGTTCTTCGGTGTGCTCCACTCCTTCGTCAGGTGACACTTCGGCTTCCTCACCAGATGACGGGGTTGAAGTTGACGGAGATTCGTGCGGTTTTACTTGTATCCTGAAAAAATAGTGCAATACCCAAACATTTAATAATTGACAGCATAGTTATCGAGTTACTATGGTCTTTTTTATTATTATTATCGTTTAAAGGAGAAAACACAAAATAACCCAGGTCCACCTAACATTCAGAATCGACCACGGTGATGATGCTCAATGATATCAAAAAAAAAAAGAAAAACAATGTTATTAAATACAGTTACAATCAATACGAATACAATGAAATAAAAATCGCACAATACAATCATATACGAATACAATGAAATAAAAATCGCAGTACTGGTACAAGGCAGCCGCACCATTCAATATTTTACAATGATATCCCCTTGCAAAAATCGCAGAGTAGCTCATTTATTAAGCGCGGTATCAGGTAGGCAGCTGTCCGTCCGCTCACCGTAAGTATTGCTAGCTTGGGTGAAACGAAAGCGGTTCTGTGTCACCGTTCGTCTGCATGTATACAGGATGTTCAATACGCGTCTTTATTTCGTCATCAGCCATCGTAGCGGGCTATTTCTAAGCATGATCTAAGGGTAGTCCTCGGTTTTTCAAACTTGTTTTTTTTTGTAACGTGTGTTACATGTAATAAGACAAAAACCAGGGTGTAATAGTACCACCGTATGTTAACACGTTTACTGTGGCCGGGTCAGTATCAGACTTGCGGCGTCTGAACACACCACATTGTTTTTAGTGTGGCAACATTTTACACCCAATGCCACGTCCACTTCTCCGTCCGCTCGAATAGCGACAACACGCGCTATATTATTCCGCATAATATTAATATAACTGCATCAGTTACAATTTATATTAATGTATTACATAAATTTAATATTACTGTATTCGTGTAAGATATACTGTGTGTACAACCAATAAACAGAATTTTTAAGTGAATCTGGATTTCCTTTAATATCAACTTGAAGCATCAACACGTCTTCAGACCTACTGTACATATTGAATATCATTTCTCTGACCCCACATAGGTTAATATCCACAAACCACACGCATATATCCCCACACATTAGAAATCTATGTTGTACGTACTGTTAAAAAAATCCGTCATATAACCGCCTGTTCATTTCTCTCCTGTTGCATAAAATACTTACTGTCCATTGTCCTCTTTTGTTATGTCCAGTCCGAAAGCCGAAACTTGCAACTGGCCAGTGTCATCAGCTGGCGGTAGCGCTGGCAGGTGTCTTGACGGACCTGGAGTCAAGTTTTTAAAAAGTGAGGAAATGAAGTTTATTTGCTGTGTGGTCCATTCATCATTATTGTATATACCGCACGATATAGAATATAGTTTGTCTAATTCAAATTTAATAGTAGTAGAGTCAGTACGATAGATACAGTAACTCAGAGCTACGGTATAAATGGCCCGTTCTAATCTGGGAAGAAAAAACTTCTATAACTAGCATATTACACATTCCCTCAGAAAACAGGCGTCTGAGTGGTAGCTTAGCAATCGCACTTTGTCCGGTGAGCGGTTGAGTTCCGAGGCCCAATAATATAAATAAAAACTAATTACATGTTTGCATTACAGTCGAATTACATTACTTAATAATTTAAGAATATATTAAGATTATTAATTTAGCAATTTATTTTTTATTTGATTATTTTTATAACGTGAGAAGCATCTAATAAAATATATTATATATGTTTTTGGATGAAGAGTCAATAATACTGCCTTATTTGAAGTCATAAGTTTCGGATTCTAATTCCAGTTGTGATCTATGACTCGTATATATTTTTATGTAGGTACGATGTTGTACTAGAAACCCTTTTTCACCCTGGGGGCACCTCGACAATCAGCTCTAAAGGGATTTCCCTTTAGCGCTGATTCTCAAGCAAGCAAGCATCTAAGGGATTATTACTCTTTTATACCCAAAGTAAGAATGGTTTTATAAAAAACTTCTTAATCTATAAAACGAAAGGAGTTCTGATAATAAGTCCGATGACATGTCACACTTAAATAAAACCTACTTGAAATTTTGTCCATAACCATATGAAAAACAAAAAAATATATATATAATAATAAATAATTATATGTCACAATGTATGTTTAATTTTGTGATATGAAAGACTTCATATATTAATAAACGTGGATTTTTTAACAAAATGCTTTCCTTGTTTGCTAGGAATTATTGTTTAAGGAGTAAAGGAAAGCTTTTGAATATTATGAAAATTAAAAGGTACGTCGCATGCGTAATATTTTTTTTTTTGTATCACTCTTAACATATACTAGTGGTTATTCAGTGGTTGTAATTCGACTGTAATGCAAACATGTAATTAGTTTTTATTTATATTATTGGGCCTCCGGAACTCAACCGCTCACCGGACAAAGTGCGGTAGCTAAGCTACCACTCAGACGCCTGTTTTCTGAGGGAATGTGTAATATGCTAGTTATAAAAGTATTGTTCTTCCACCGGAGCAGTTCAACAAACATGTGGATCGCGTAATGGTAGATCACCACTGCCGCCAATGGATATTTGCGATAGATAGATAGATGGATAGATAGATAGATAAATAGATATATAAATAGATACGTATATTTCCTTCTGCAGTAACACATACAAATGAGTACATAATTTAATTATAAATTACTAGCTGACCCGGCAAACTTAGAACCACCTCGGATATCTTTATCTCATTAAATACTACACAGATTAAATATAGTTAAGTTTTATTATTATTATTATTATATTACACTTGATGTAACTTAAAAATAGTCACGTCACAACGATTAGGTACTGAGAAAATAAAATTATACAGGTTATTTATACAAATTTATCAATTTTGAACATCAAATATTTGACAAATAGTAATAGTTTCTAAGGGAAAACGAAATTGTTGGTTTTACTATATTCCTAATATTTTTATCATATTTACTCACCTTTTAAACCCTTCCTGGACTTCTAAAAATAATTCAAAACCAAAATTAGCCAAATCGGTCCAGCCGTTCTCGAGTTTTAGCGAGACTAACGAACAGAAATTGATTTATATATATATATATATATATATATATATATATATATATATATATATATATATATATATATATATATATATATATATATATATATATATATATATATATATATATATATATATATATATATATATATATATATGATAGAATTAGATAGGAAGAAGGAAGTAAAAGAAGGGGAGAAAAATTACGACTCTGGATTTCTGCACTCAAAACACCGATAACAACCTAAAACAGTGATATTTGAAAAATATTCTACTGCCCATATGGTTTGACGTTGCGATACTCGAACTTGCCTATATCGTACTATAGTCCTGCCATTATCGATATAGACAAATGTTTCAGATCATGTATATACCAGCCGACATCATCTACCCAAATACTAGCATCATACGGTTCAACTTGTGCTAACCAAAACAGCGATGGTCGTAGCAAACACTCAATAACTTTCAAACGCTATGTGCCTCCACTGTACAAGCCGCACGACCAGAAGAACATGGATTTAAATAGACCAATGTCTCCGCACCTTACTATATACGCCCCCACCCTGACGGCCATGACATCGATAGGGCAACGCATAACAGGTAAATGTTTGGTGGTCAGGTGAGTGTGACTATTAGGCATCTAAGCTAACGGTGTCAACTTAATACTAGACAATCTAGTTTATTAATGGAATCAGGCGTTACTTTGCGGAAATCCATCACTATATGGACAGTCAAAAGTTTTACTTAGCTAAGATCCGCGAAAAGCAAAATTCAACCGAAAAGTCAGTTGTCTTCCGTAGAGTCTACTACTATACCTGAAGATGCCTCGTGTTGGGGCGAAACACGTGTCGTTTACAAGATGGAAAAGTGATAATGTGTGTTTGGTGTTGTGTATGGTGGGTGGAGAATTGATGGCCGATTTTCGGTAAGTGTTTGGTTTAAGTTCCAAATAAATCCACTTAACCCAACGGAAAAACACACATTATTAATTTTCTGTTATTGTTTTGCTTGTCGCGGATCTTAGCTAAGCAAAACTTTTGACTGTCCATATAGACAATCTAGTATTAATTTGACAACGTTTGCTTAGATGCCTAAGAATTATGCCAAAGAAGAATTGAATTTAGAAGAAAAAATCTAATAAGTAGCATCACTTGCTGGCTTTTTATTTTATTTCATGTGTATATATGTATATATATATATATATATATATATATATATATATATATATATATATATATATATATATATATTATGTGGATGTATGTGTTTATAAATATGTGTTATGTAAGTATGTACTTATTTATGTATATTTATATATGTGAATTATGACTGAATCGGAAGGTCTCAGCACGGGCCTGCCTAGTGAGACCAACTATGCTCCATTCAACTTCACCTGTAAATTGTCGCAAATAAAACAAAATAAAAAAATATTATAATATAATAATTAGAGAAATGGTAAAGCCACGCTGCAGACGAATAGTTGGTCAAGAATGGCATAGTATTTGTCTGTAGCATGAATGGGCCGGCTCGCCCGGGGAAGTACCACACTCCCGCAGAAAACCGGCGTCTGAGTGGTTCCTTAGCTACCGGACTTCTTCTGTGAGAGGTTGAGTTGCGGAGGCCCAACCTCATCTAACCAACGGATGACGTCATAGAGGAAAATGTTGGCGGAATACAAACTTGAAACTGCTCCGTATCGTGGAGAGAGATAACCCTTCAGCCGTCGTATCTCTCCGCGGTCTCTTTCTTTAAAGTAACTTGTATTGTAATTTTTAAGCAGTGACGTGGTTATAATTTCACATCCTCATTCCCACGAGGGCGAGAAGCGACTGACGGAGCCGTTTCGCTACGACGAATGTGAGAGGTAGGATGGATGAAAAAATTGATGAGTGTGTAGGAAAAAAGGGAAAGGGAAACTCTTACGGGAGACAGGCGTGACTTCATGTATGTATGTGTATGTATTTTCAGTGATGTATTTAAATTCTTTTTTCTTTCCTTTCAAAATTTATGAATTTTCCAAAATTTATGAATAGTATAAAATATATGTTTTGAATGACCGGGATTTGAATACGGAACTTCAGAAACAAAGGTTCTAGATGTTAAGTGACAACTGAGCCAAATAGTACATAAATCACATCATTAGTATTTTATGTTCTTTTTTTAAATAACTTACATTTTATTCAATGTCGCTTATCATCTTTGCCAGAAGGTTTTCTGATCGAAAACTTTAACCTAAGCTCGCCAACTATTGTACCTATTTGAACAGTTACATCATTTTGTGCGAGGAATGATATGGAACAAAGCTATAAAGCTATGATTGTTTGTAACACAGTACAATGGGCTCTGGACAAGGCGACGGAGGGATTATATAGGATTCATATTTTGGTAGCTTTCACGTCCCAACTTTCGCAGCTTTTATCCACTGCAGAAATAGATAACTTCTGCATTGGATAAAAGCTGCGTTTGGGTCGGCAAACGTAATTTAATTTACTCATATATTTGCTGGAATGTGTGTTTTTTTAGCAATTTTATTAAGCTGGGTATTTATGTGTTTCAAATATTGCAACGGCCTTTTGAATCACTTCCTCTGGACCGATTATCATGAAACTTTGCACATACATTGAGTTTCCGTGACAATACAAATTTGGAGGACGACATTGGAATTCTTATATAGTTAATCCACTTCGAGTTTGGTCTCATTTGATGTGCTTTTTAATTCTTTATAAACTCTTTATAAACATTGTATAATTTATGCACGCCAAATTTTCTTTTAGTATGTTCATAAAACTTAAAACAAAAAACAACTTTTTTACATTGATATTTTGAATTATATATATATATATATATATATATATATATATATATATATATATATATATATATATATATATATATATATATATATATATATATATATATATATATATAATATATATAATTCAAAATATCAATGTAAAAAAGTTGTTTTTTGTTTTAAGTTTTATGAACATACTAAAAGAAAATTTGGCGTGCATAAATTATACAATGTTTATAAAGAGTTTATAAAGAATTAAAATACAATCATTGTACTAAAATTAAATCAAAAATAATTAACAATGACAAATGATTTTATCACGTCACCTTCATTTTTTAACAAATTAGGGTTTATTAAAATTCGTCATAGTGAATCACACAGCCCCAAGAGAGGATGAAGCTCAGCTCCAGCAGAGCTCCACATGCTGAGGTAAGGCACTATAGTGCTGGGGGAGCCCGATCCCGGGACGGTCGGCACGCCTGCGACTAAGCTCGCCACTAGCCACGCATCCTTCGGCACGGAAGACCGTGGATTGGCGAAGAGGAAGGGAAAAGGATAGAGAAGAAACGAAGGGGAAGGGGAAAGGATAGATGGATTTAGAAAGGATGATAGGGATATGTTACTACCGCAACGGAAGTACTATATATATATATATATATATATATATATATATATATATATATATATATATATATATATATATATATATATATATATATATATAGTATGATTGTATACCCTATTTTCGGTAGTAGAATTGGGTTTTCATCCAAAGGATAGAAATAAAACTTAATAATTTTTCGAAAAAGAATAACTAATACACCACCAATCTATGGAACCTATACGACATTGGAACCTTCAAAAAAAAAACCTTCAGTAGTGGTAGAGCCACGCTGTAGACGAATACTTTGTCAAGAATGGCATATTATTTGTCTGTAGCATGAATGGGCCGGCTCGCCGGGGGAAGTACCAGCTAGCTACCGCGCTTCGTCCAGTGAGTGGTCTGAGTTTCGGAGGCCCTATACCCTCCCCCTTTCACTCCCGTTCCCCCTCCGTGAGCGTAGTGTCACTTTCCTTAAAGGTCGGCAACGCTTCCGCACTGCCTATGGCGCTGCGGATGTCTATAGGCAGCGCTGATTGCTTTCCATCACGTGACACGACTGCTCGTTTGCCCTCCATCCCATAATAAACAAAAAAAGGAAATACTTCGCAAGGTTTTATTATATTTTAATAATTATTTCGTCTAAATGTTGACCGCCAAGTCAAGCACACCCTTGGAATCTAGAGCATCATAGCATCATGCATCCCGACGTGACTATTTCAGCGAGTGGCACACTCTTCACTGAAGTAGTGACGTGTTGACGTGGCGGACGATATTTTATTTTAGCGCTGAGTCGTCTTTGGGTTTGGTTCATAGGGTTTACTTTTGAGGTCCACCCCCACAGAAAAAAAGTCCAAAAGTAAGTGTGGCACTATCTCGTACAAAACCATGTGCGTGAAGTAGACGCAGGATGTGCTCACAGCATTAGTGAGCATGCGTTTGTAGGGCCAGCCTGCAGACGAATATTTTGTCAAGAATGGCATAATATTTGTCTGTAGCATGAATGGGCCGGCTCGCCCGGGATGTAGGTACCCCCTTCTCGCAGAAAATCGGCGTCTGACTGGTAGCTTAGCTACTGCGCTTCGTACGGTGAGCGGCTGAGATCCGGAGGCTCAACACTCACCCCCTCCCTCTACCCCCTCCGATTCCCATAATGACACACTCCTTAAATATCTGCAACGCTTCCGCACTGCCTATGGCGCTGCGGATGTCTATGGGCGGCGTTGATTGCTTTTTGCATCAGGTGATACGCTTGCTCGTTTGCCTTCGTATCCCATAAAAAAATAATATTCGACCTGCATGCAGGTTATATCTGATTATATAGCCTTACTATATCAATAAATTATAATATTTGTAGTTGTGCCATAGTGAATTTGTAAGTAGTGACAGAATGATCTAGAATGTATTTATTTCAGTTTGACAATGCATTGTCTCTACGTTATATTTCAGATTGGTTTGCACATTTTTTTTATTATAAACTCTCAGCGACATTGGACACTTGTTATCGTTTTTAATCACGTGGACAATTGTTCGAAGCAGGCAAGTCAGGCTTCTTTGCACACACACACACACACGCACTCACACACACAATCACAAATTGATGTGGAAAACGTTTATAGCTGACTAGATCTAGAGTTCCAATAACGCTGAGATTGTAAAAGAGTCCAACTGCTACACGATGGCGTCTTATCGCGCTGAAATATGAGCACATGTTATTTATTACAACTGAACATGGAAGGGAAACTTTGTGAAACATAATCACATCACGTAGTGAAAGACTTATTTACCTATATGTATTTGTCGGTGAATTAAAATGAATATCAATATTTAATTATTTTATGCAATAGATAAAGCTAATTTTAAATGTATTTTGGCAAAATGGGGGGACATTTGAAAAAATGTTGGGGATTAACATTTGAAAAAATAGGGGATTAAGCTATAAAACGAAAGCTCGCTTAAAAAGAGCCCAAATATTCCTGATCTTACTCTACGGAGTAGAAATGTAAATAATACCAAAGGGAAAAGAGCGTATGGGTGGTCGATGACAAAGATAGTCCGACCAAGCCGATGGAAACAGGTTGTCCGTTTGAGGGATTTTTAGGATTCAAATAAAGGTACAGGGAGCTGACCTGTAGCGAATTAACAGGGGGGACGGGTATATATATATATATATATATATATATATATATATATATATATATATTAGGTGTACAAATAAGTTTCCGCAGTTTTTTATAAAAAATTAGGAATTTATTGTAAAGGAAAAGTACATTACGTTTTATTCAAAGTATTTTCCATCATTTGCCACTACTTTTCCCCATCTTTCTGGCAACATTCGGATACCCCGTCGAAAAAACTCTTCATCTTTTGACGCTATCCACAAATCTACCCAATTTTTGGTGTCTTCATATGATGTGAAGCGCTGCTCAGACAGACCATGTGCCATCGACCGGAACAGGTGATAATCAGAAGGGGCTAAGTCTGGTGAATACGGCGGATGGGGTAAAACTTCTCAGTTGAGTGTTTCCAAGTATGTTTTTACCGGCGCCGCAACATGTGGACGAGCATTATCGTGTAAAAGAATAATTTTATCGTGTCTGGAGTAGTAATGGGCGCGTTTTTCCTTAAGTGCCCGACTCAATCTCATCAATTGTGTTCGGTAGAGAGCTCCAGTAATGGTTTCGCTTGGTTTCAGCAATTCATAATACACGACACCAAGCTGATCCCACCAAATACACAGCATGAGTTTTTTTCCATGAATATTCGGCTTAGCTGTCGATGTTGATGGTTCGCCGGGCTTAACCCATGACTTTCTCTTCTTTGGATTATCGTAGTGAATCCATTTTTCGTCACCAGTGACTATACGATGCAAAAAACTCTTTTTTTATTCCTGGCAAGCAGCATTTCACTCATGCATAATCGGCGTTCAACGTCTCTCGGCTTTAGTTCATATGGAACCCAATTTCCTTGTTTTTGAATCATTCCTAACGATTTTAAACGATGTGAAATTGCTTGTTGAGTCACTTGTAGAGTAAGTGCAAGTTCTTTTTGCGTTTGGGACGAATCTTCCTCCAATAGTACTTCTAATTCCATGTCTTCGTACACTTTCGGCCTTCCACTGCGTTCTTTGTCTTTAACGTCAAACTCACCGTTCTTAAACTTTTGAAACCATTCCTGACAACTTCTCTCACTTAAAGCAGCTTCACCATATGCTTCTAGAAGCAATCGATGCGCCTCAGCTGCAGATTTTTTCACATTAAAGAAGTAAATCAAAAGTTCCCGCAAATGATGCTTATTCGGAATAAAACTTGACATTTTTGCACGAAAAAAATTACGTGATGCTGATACGGAATCACTAGTACTTTAAGGTTATGGTGTTGCCAGATGACTAAACTTGGGATATTACGTTTTACATCTGACAATTTCTCCATAACCTTCTGGTGGGGCCATCTTTTGACAAACCGCGGAAACTTATTTGTACACCTAATATATATATATATATATATATATATATATATATATATATATATATATAATACTACGTGGGCTGTTCCAAAAATTGTATGTATATCAAAATAATATGAATATGAAAAATCTTTATTAATAGATTTTAAAACGATTCCCCTCCAACCTCTATGCACTCATGCATTTTGGTGAACTAGCTTTCAAAACATTTAAAAACACCTTTTGGTCGAAAAATAATCGCCAGAATTCGTCGACGGCGTCGTCTGTGGTGTTAAATTTTCACCCTCTAAGCACTTTTTTCTTTGTGAGAAATAAAAATAAGTCGCGTGGAGCTAAATCTGGGCTGTACAGAGGATAGGGTAACATTTGTACCCCCGATAATGTCAAATACTAGATAGGACTTGCAGCTGTGTAAGCGGGCGCGTCATCTTGGTGGAAAAAAATGCCGCGGACGCCGGCATCCTTAAAAATATTTAAAAAAAGAACTACACATAAGTGGCCAATGCTTTTCACCGGGAGTTTTGTAATGTTTATAGTGGTAGAGCCACGCTGCAGACGAATACTTTGTCAAGAATGATATTATATTTGTCTGTAGCCATGAATGGGCCGGCTCGCTCGGGGAAGTACCACACTCCCGCAGAAAAGTGGCGTCTGAGTGGTAGCTTAGTTACTGCCCTTCATACGGTGACCGGCCGGGTACCGGTGGCCCATCACCCTTCCCCTCCCTCTCCCCCTTCTTCTCCCTCTCCCACTCCCATAATGTCACTTTCTTTAAAGGTCGGCAACGCTTCCGCACTGCGTATGGCGCTGCGGATTTCTATGGGCGGCGTTGATTGCTTTCCTTCAGGTGACACGCCTGCTCGTTTGCCTTCCTATCCAATAAAAAAAAATATATTCAAATTAGCTGTGAATTTAAAATAGTTTCAGGAAAAAAGAGATTAACTTGTTTACAATTTTGGGCACAGCCTAGTTAATATTTACTTTATTATTTGTAATAAGTTGTAAAATGAATGAATAAATATGAAACGTTTCATCTTTACATGCAATCGTCACGCCATTATGTAACATGTACGAGCTCTATTCGACCGACGTTGGCTTATATCTGGAGTGTATTGTGAGTTGCCTTGGAGATACGTGCTTTTTGAAAGTGCTCCTACTAGATCATACATTTTGCTCGTGTTTCCATTTTTATTTGTGTCTAAGTATATTTCAGCTTCACCGCTCACCGTGTGAAGAAGGCAGCAAAGCTCAGACTTTGACGATTTTCATATTATTTAGCTTGGATAATTTTTTTTATAATAAAGCAGGCCAACGTATATGCTCTTGTTGGCTACAAATCATTTCTCAGTCATTATATGAACACATAAATGACAAACTATGAATATAAAGATATCGTTTAGTTATCTTTAGAAACGACGAAAAAATACCGACGCGGAAAGCTAACCTGCGACCTAGCTTGGCTATTTAGGTCGCTGTCCTGGGTGTCTTTGCAGAGGAGTTCCTTAACATTCTCACACACACACCCACACTCACACACACACACAAACACACACACAGAGAGAGAGAGCGAGACACACATATATGTGTATAAATTTTATAAGTACATATATTCACGTTAATTTCCCATAGGGTCAACAAGAGAGCACAGATTTCTATCTACTACGATCCCGGCACAGTTTCTATGCTTCATCCACACTCATCATTATCTTCATATGACCTCGATGGTTAAGGTTACTATTGTATATATATATATATATATATATATATATATATATATATATATATATATATATATATATATATATATAATAAAAGCAAAATCAAACGACAATTTCTTTCGAAGAAATTGTCGCTTGATTCTGCTGTTGCCATCAATGTAGTAACACTGATAAGACTAGTGAGTGATAAGGCGACATCGCTTGTTTCCAAATGATATAAAACACAGTCAGGTAATAGATGTATATAGATGTGTGGCGACCGGTCGGGATTGGAAGTTTGACGCAGGGAGAGGCGCCATCTTGTTAAGGAGAGATTAACACGAGAATGGGCTCGCGGTTAGGCTTGGCTCACTCCTTCTTCTCAGTTTATATAACTTGAGCTCCAACAGTCTCAGTAGCTATCCGTTTCGCGTCTCGCCGATATTCGCGTTTACTGTACTCATAACAAAATAAGAATCGCTGGAAACAAGTCCTGAATTCGATAAAGCTGTTAAAGCCAATAGGCTACCAGCATTAACATCTTCGAATCCATATGGAAATAAGTTCGCGACCTAACCATGTGTGTACCTACTGCTCACTGCCTATCATGCATGTATGTTTATTGTAATACGGAGGGTATCGAATCCCCCCAATGGACAGGTCTCCCAAAGACGTAGAAAAAATCGTATTCTATTTCATCCGCTGATAGTTCATCGCTTGAGATGTGTACAGACCGTGTTTGGAGAATGATAACTAATTTCCAATATATGACAGAAACTCCGATACTGGAGAGGATTTGAAGAAAGCTTTTCGACCGGTGCATCTTACCTGTGCAGGCGAGCAGACTCGAGCACTGTGAGAGCTCCTCTCACTCCTAAGGTGCTTACGGTTGAGAGTCACTCCGAGAGACATTTACTTGGTTACGCTCTGAGGGTATTTGAAATTAAGAAATGGAATATTATTAGTTTCTATCATATATATTATACACACAGCTAGAATTAAATTAAAAATAGATTTTGTTTTGTATAACATAGCAGGAGGACGAACGTCCGTTACAATGAAAGCCGCCCATAGACTTCCGCAGCGCCATAGACAGTGCGGAGCGCGGTGGGTAAGCTAACACTCACACGCTACTTTTCTGCGGGAGTGTGGTACTTCCCCGAACGAGCCGGCCCATTCATGCTACAGACAAATATTATGCCATTCTTGATAAAGTATCCGTCTATATTCGTATAATGATGTATTTAAATTTATATAATTATTTTTAATATTTCTATTATTTTTAATTATTTCGTCCGCAGATTGATTGGTTAAGAATGCCTAATGGCAATAAGCCCGCCTGTTGTACAATGTGTACAAGTTTAAATAAATATATATAATAAAGAAATAAACGTTATAAATACTGGTCACATCACAATACCAAGTGTACCTAATAGTTGTGTATATATATATATATATATATATATATATATATATATATATATATATATATATATATATATTAACTTAAAATAAATTAACGCGAAAAAAGTGGGTTATTTGATCAATCGAATCACCATAAGAAAAAAGATGTGGAAAAGATTCTTCTTTTCCGGCTTTTACGGCTTATTTATTACCCAGCATACATGTTGTGGTCTATTATGTCCCAAGACAAAAAGCACTGTTCCAGAAAGCGTTAAGCGAAGCAAAAGAGGGGCTTAAAACTTTATCCTTGAATATGGATATATAAAGGCACAGCAATCGAGGTGGAATGGATCACCCCATTTAATTCCTTACGTCCTAGTAACTTTTCCCGCCAACTTACATCAGTGACCTTGTGTTTTTATTTCATTTCCATAATCTTATATTATTATCAGTTATATAGTTTAATTGTGGTGGCATACGGGTCATTGTGATATATATAATATATATATATATATATATATATATATATATATATATATATATATATATATATATATATATATATTTTTTTTGTTTCAGGCGTAATAGTTTTGACTTACGCCCTGTTACTGTCAGCCGGAACATTGTTCCTCTCCAACGGCGTTGAGTCTTACGTTTCGATGATACAAAGTCTGGACCTCTCGAGGATTTCAATTTCCATCATCAAGATACTGTTTGGTGCGCCGTTTGTTTTCCATTACTTCAACGGCATCAGATACTGTGCATGGAACGCTGGTAAATGGTTATCTAAGAAGGAAGTATACGACACCGCCTACAAAAGTGCCATTCTAATGGTGGTGTTCTGTTTGCTGTTTGCTTTCTTGTAAGCGCTTGTTTAGTTCTCAATTTACACATAGTTATTATTTTTTTTTTATTTTTAAATATTCTTTAATTAAATTAGCTTTGATTATTAATGTGTTATGTTTTTAAGGTTGATATAGATGTACCAAAATATATATTTTGCAAGTATTTCTGTTTTTTTTTTATATAATAAGAAGCCCTAGTAAACTTTGTTTTATATAAAGCACTTGATTCCACAACTACTCTTTGGAATTAGCTAACTTTAGCGGTGTTTCCGAATCGATACGACATTGGAACCTTTTAAAAACAAACTTACACATAGCAAAAAAATAATAATATGGAAAAATGTATGGAAATAAAATAGCATTTACTTTTATTTTATTATCTCTGTTATAAAAGTGTGACACACAAACAGATAGACAGATAGAAGGTTCTAATACCTTCAAGAAACAAGCTTACAGATACCATAAAGGCCAGCAACCCTTCCGTAATACCTATGATGTCGCGGATGTCTATATATATATATATATATATATATATATATATATATATATATATATATATATATATATATATATATATATATATATATATATATATATATATATATATATATATATATATATATATATATATATATATATATATATATATATATATATATATATATATATATATATCAGTTGAATGTGTTATAATAAAAACATAATAATTTTAATGGTGGTAGAGTTATGGTATTTTAAGGCCTCATCAACCGGGGAAGTTTTTATAGTGGTAGAGCTACGCTGCAGACGAATACTTTGTCAAGAATGGCATATTATTTGGCTGTAGCATAAATGGGCCGGCTCGCATGGGGAAGTGCCACACTCCCGCAGATAACCGGCGTCTGAGTGATAGCTTGTCTAGCGCGCTTCGTACGGTGAGCGGTCTGAGTTTCGGAGGCCCAACACCCTCTCCTTCCCACTCCCACTCCCATAATTTCACTTTCCTTTAAGGTCGGCAACGCTTCCGCACTGCCTATGGCATTGCGGATGTCTATGGGCGGCGTTGGTTGCTTTCCATCAGGTGACACGCCTGCTCGTTTGCCTTCCTATGCCATAAAAAAAGTACAGCTTCATAGCATATCATAATATGTTCGTCAATATTTCATAGTAAAAGACAATATTTAGTTGAACCACCTTTAGCCGCTATCAAAGCTTTAATTCTGCGCGGCATGCTATCAATGCAAGACTGTACTGTACTCTGCATTTGAGAATGATGATTTCATACATAAATAATCTTTTCTAGGAGCTGGGTTTTGTTGGTAATCACATCTTTAGCCAATTCTCATTTCATCAGCTCCCACACATTTTCATTTGGGTTCATATCAGGGCTATTACCCGGCCAATCTAGTGTATTTAAACTACAATAATATTGTAGTTTAAATATACCATTATTGCATAAAAACTATTACGAAACATAAAATTACTAAAAAAAAATACAGTGCGTCTAATAATTTTGCCAGTGATATATACAAATGTATATACAAATACACAAATATTCGCTAGCGACTCTCAGACAGATCGACCGCGCGTCAAACGCTACCCCCGGGCGGCTTTAATTCCCCGCATGATACGAAAGGGAACTTATATTTGCGTAACTGGCACATTGCCTCAGCGGAAATACACAAAATAAACAATTTTGTGTATGTGTATGTTCTCACTACTGAAACGTTTTTATTTTTTTTAATTTTTTCTCTTTGACGCGTGTGCGTTTGAACTGATAGGTTGTCTGGTTCAATCTGACGCCTATCTTTTATTTTTCATCCCTGCCAGCCAGTTTGTGATACGAACGGTATAATTGGTGCTTTTGAGTTTTCCCAATATAAAAAGGCTTAAAAATGTTATATAAAATAATATTATGGAATAGCAGCAAACGAGCAGGCGTGTCACCTAATGGAAAGCGATCTACGCAGCCCATAGGCATATACAACACCATAGGGATCACAAAGGTATTGCCAATCTTTGAGATATGAGTACACTTTGTTTTTTCTTTTATGGGATAGGAAGGCAAACGAGCAGGCGTGTTACCTGGTGGAAAGCAATCAACGCCGCCCATAGACATTCGCAGCGCCATAGGCATTGCGGAAGCGTTGCCTACCTTTAAGGAAAGTGTCATTATAGAAGTGGGAATGGGAGGGTGAGTGGGAGGGGGAATTATCCTAAGAAACGCGATTGTACAATTTAAATTAGTTATGGTTTTACAAATTAAATAAAATATTAATTCTAACCATAATTACAAATTACATATTGTATATTAGAATTGTACAATAAGGTATATTTAGTTTAAATATACATACATTCATACATATTGTCACGCCTAGTTCCCGTAGGGGTAGAGACCATAGATCTCCATTCATTTAATTATAGTAAAAGTGATTATCAATTTGATGGAACCAAATGACTACTCGTCCAATTGGCTCAGTGGCCGGGGACTGAATTGCCGCCTACGGAATCTATGGTCGTTGTTTCGATCCCCGCATTGGTCTATATATATATATATATATATATATATATATATATATATATATATATATATATATATATATATATATATATATATATATATATATATATATATATATATATATATATATATATATATATATATATATATATATATATATATATATATATATATATATATATATATATATATATATATATATATATATATATATATATATATATATATATATATATATATATACATATCCCAGTGGTCTTCTATATGATATATTACTAGCAATTTACAAAACTCAATATTTGTCTATTTTGAAGTGAAATGAAATGAAATATCACTGACCCACATCAAGAAAAAACATAATTACACTAATTAAAGATAGATAAACCAAATATTCAAGATAAAAATTTTAAAGGAATATTTTTTTTTTTATTTGATATTAAAATAATTTATATTATATGCATATATACATGTCGTCACGCCTGTTTCTAGTACGGTTAGGCAGAGACCGCAAATCTCCATCTGCTACGACCTCGGCACAATTTCTTTACTTCCTCCACACTCATGAATCTCCTCATGCAAGCTCGTCGGTTAAGTGTACTCTTGACCTGGCCATTCCCAAAAACTTCGGCAATTTGGTCAAAGTATGTTTTCTTCCTCAGTCTTCCCCTACCGACCATTCACAATCTAACAATCTAAGAATCCCTTTCTCGACATTTGTCACGACACCTTTGTTTACTCCACATCATTCTCTTTAATATTCATATTGCATTGTCAATTTCAATTACAGTCATAGAAATTGAATAGACATTATCCATTTGAATAGACATTGCAGTGGATTAAACAAGGGGATACGATCTGATACCTATAATGCCTTAGGTACTAGGCAACAGTACCCCCATGCTGTATCGATCTTTGCTAATATAATAAGCCCATTGTGTTGATGTGACGGAACCTAATTTAATTGCCTGCAGCATTCACTACCATAGTTATGTAAAATATATCTACATCAAAACTGTAACCGGGTTATAAATGAACGACAGGGACTTTTCCCGCCAACTTGCATTAGTGACGTGACGTTGTTTTTTATTAAATTTTTACGATCTTATATTATTATCAGTCGTTGCTTAATTGTGGTGGCGTATTATACAATATAGTTCGATTAAGGCGTTTAAGTGAAGTGATATGAAATAAATGCGTGTATCGTGACTTTTTAAGTTGACCGAAAAAGTTCATAAAGGTAGAAAAGCCTTCATCAAGATATAACGTGACAAGCTGACTAGACATTTCAAAAGATTTGATATTTTATGTGTATTTTACTTGACAATGACATAATAGTTATAACTAATTGCCATCAAAGAAAATTAAAAAAAGAAAATGAATGACAAATAAAACTATAATTTAAAAATATAATATATATTAAAGAAGCAATTTTAATACGCATAAAATCACATAAAAATGTGCGTCAGTACATTTTTCCAGTCGGATCGTATTACGTGCCCAGCCCAACGAATACGTCTAATTTTGATGGTTTTGATGACGTTCGGCTCATTGTACAGCTCATATAGCTCGTGGTTGTAAAGTGCTCGCCATCGTTCATTTTCAAACAGGACCAAAGTTATAAAAAAATTTCTCTCTCAAAGGTCGGTAGTCAGATAAGCCTTATATGTAATACGTAAGAAATTCTTTTCATTTTGCACTAGTGAAAGTGGGTAGTCAACATTTTAAGTTGATGGAGCCAAAAGCAAGATCTCAGAAAGCTCAGGTTTTATTATTTTCCTATTTTGTTTTGCTTCCTTTAGCAACTTGTTAAATGTTTCGTGGAAAGAATTATTCATGGAAGCGTGGCGTGGATCTTAAATGCTTGCTTATAAATAATGCCCTACTTCAGGTGAAACGGTACAGTGCTGGAAAAACCCTTTTAAGCCGTGTTCCTTGCAGTGCAATGAAAATGGTGAGGCGAGAATTATTTTCACAATTTGTTGGAATACATAATATTAAAATCATCTGTTTGACAACCAATTGGTTCAGTGGCGGGGCCCTCGGTACGCGGAGTCAATGGTCGCAGGTTCAATCCCCGCATCAAAATAAATATATTCATGGAAACGGTCATCGTTATTGAACTATAATAGGTGGTATGTGTACAATAAATTTAAAATTACATCTTTTGATAACTTATGTTCCCTTAGTATTGGGAGAAAGGTAACATAATTGATATCTCCTGGTAGGCTTATCTTCTCCTGGTACGTTAGTACTTAGGTATGCAATGCATTTCAAAATCCGTCACGAACGCCATCTATTGAAAGTAATTGGAAATAAAAGAATTTTTCATTTTTCAAGCTATTCTTTTATGTTTTCCTCTGTTCCCTTCCCTGTATTAGAGTAAAAATATTCAAATCGGTCGAACCATTTTTGAGTTTTTGCGAGGCTAACAGAATAGCTCTCCATTTTTCTATATATAGACTATATTATATATGTATGTCCGGACACGGATATTCGATCTGAATAATGGATGACAGGCTTAATCCATCTCAATAAGAGCTGAGAGCATATCGATAACCACAATTTTTATGCGTACTCTCTGTTCAACAAAGTACTTGTAAAATCAATATTGGGACATACACTCTATTGTAATAATCTAATAATCATACTCACATGACATTGACATGACATAGACAAACTAAACTATTCTTTCATTTTGTTTAAATAAATGATTGATTTTTAATAGTGGTAGAGCCACGCTGCAGACGAATACTTTGTCAAGAATGGCACAATATTTGTCTGTAGCATGAATGGGCCGGCTCGTCCGGGGAAGTACCTACCACACTCCGGCAGAAAACCGGCGTCTGAGTGGTAGCTACCGCACTTCGTACGGTGAGCGGCTGAGTTCCGGAGGCCCAACACCCTCCCTCTACCCCCTCCCTCGTCCATAATGACACTTTCCTTAAAGGTCGGGAACGCTTCCGCACTGCCTATGGTGCTGCGGATCTCTATGAGTGGCGTTGATTGCTTTCCATCAGGTGACACGCCTGATCGTTTGCCTTCCTATCCCATAAAAAAATAGCGACATCTGTGAACACTGTCCTTGTACAGTGTTTGACATGATCTAGAGACGTCATATGGTTTGCATTATGAGATAGGAATGCAAACGAGCAGGCACGTCACCTGATGAAAAGCAATCAACACCGCCCATAGATAGATAGACATCCGCAGACACCTTTTAACTTTCTAGTACTTTCATCAAAGTAATCACGGTATCAAAGTAATCATCGTCAAATCAAAAAATTTTTCATTAATTAATTCTACTATAGTCTTTATTTCATTATGAGCTGTAGAATGAGCCGAACGTCATCAAAACCATTAAGATTGGATGGACGAGGCTAGAGTACCCAAACGCCTACTCGACGGCAAACCAGATGGCCATAGAAGCCGCGGAAGGCCTAAGCTCAGATGGCTAGATGGGCTAGAGAGAAAAGGCTAGACGAAGACCGACTGGAAAAATTTAGTGAACCAGGCTAAGGCTCACCCGTGGCTGTAATGTCTTGATGATGATGATCTTTATTTTATTGCGTCTACTGCGTATTCGAACTATGTGTTTATAAATGAGACATCGATCATTGCTCGTAGGAAAAATTATACATATAAAATAATTGATTTAATGTACACAAATGTGTGGGTAAGAATAATCATTATTATTATATGTGCCCAGGAAATTGTATTAGCCTGTTGGAATGTTTACAAACAGGAGTGTAATTAATAAAAGCCTTTCCGGGAATTTCAGTTGGCGAATAATTCATAAGCAAAGCATACCATTATTTGAATAGTGCTTTGTCGCCTCACTTTGATTCCTATTGTCTTGAATTTCATTTAAAATGTCGGGAACGTTTAGTGAAATATTTGCAATTTAGCAAAAACTTCAAATATAAACTGTGCACAATAGATGACTTAAGGCATTGATATTATATAAACCTATCTAATTGTGGAAGTACTACTTTATTTTAATATTTTTTTTAAAGTAAAATTGATGTAAAATAATACGTGACCTCACACGACAATGTGACTACTATATATATATATATATATATATATATATATATATATATATATATATATATATATATATATATATATATATATATATATATATATATATATATATATATATATATATATATATATATATATATATATATATATATATATATATATATATATATACACGCTTGCTCGTTTGTCCTCCTATCCCATAAAAAAAAGAAGTATATATATATATATATATATATATATATATATATATATATATATATATATATATATATATATATATATATATATATATATATATATAGAATAGAATTTCATTATTAAATGAATTTCAAAATTCAATATTAAATGACTATACATTTGTCTTATATAAGTCATATTAATAAGTCTTCTGAAAGATCCTGGGCCCAACCAAAAGTGATGATGGTAGTTGGCGATATCGAAAAAATGCCGAAATCGAGCATCTGGTGGTCCAACCTAATGTAATAGGAATGACTAAGGCTCACCGACTTCATTGGCTGGGTCACGTGGAGAGGATGGGGGAAGATCGCGCAATCAAGAGAGCGTATGTGGGTCGTCCAACTGGACGACGTCCTGTGGGGCGACCCAGGGTACCGCTGGAGAGACATGATTGAAGACGACTTTCGCAATCTTCAAGTCTGTAACTGGCAGGAGGTGGCGCAGGACAGGGCAAAGTGGCGTAAGATCTGTTCGGAGGCCAAGATCCATTTTGGGTCGCTGCGCCAACAAAGTAAGTTAGTTATGCGTTTGTAGTTGTTGAAAAACTAAAAGTTCACTAAAAATTGTGCGTGACTGCGTGCGTGTCGTATAGTGTGAGTCTCATAGTTCTACGATCGATAGAAATAATAAGTAAATTTTAACTATGTTTTCGCTTTTTTGCGTCGATATAATTATAATAATAAATAATAATCATGCTGGCAAATGAAATATATACATATTTTGGTACAATTTTCACGCATAGCAGATTTAATAATTACTTATACTGCGTAGTAAGTAATGACACGAAATATCAAAAAAAAAATTTGTTTGTCATTTTTTATGCATGCGCTTCGACTATTAGCGCTGATTATCAAATAAAACTTTACCGAGAGACGGGAACTTGATTATATTAGTCTCAAGTTCATAAAAACAACTAAGTATGACTGTGTTTGTTACTAATTAACTGAAATAACTTGATACAATGACACATGTGGCTTTTGAGTGGGTAATTAATTTATACAATATCGTTAAAGTCGAATAACGGTCGACTACACTTTACAATCAAAACAATGTCATCTATCGATAATTATCAATGAATGTTTATTTTGTAATATGCTTCATGGGACTTTTCCCGCCAACTTACATCAGTGACGTTGTGTTTTTATTTCATTTTCATAATCTTATATTATTATCAGTTATATTGTTTAATTGTGGTGGCATATTATGCAATATAGTTCGATTAAGGTGTATAAGTGAAAAGATATGATATAAATGCTTGTATCGTGACTTTTTATGTTGACTAAAAAAGTTCATAAAGGTAGAAAATCCACCATTTCATCAAGACGTAACGTGACAAGCTGACTAGACATTTCAAAAGATTTGATATTTTATGTGTATTTTACTTGACAATGACATATTAGTTATAACTAATTGCCATCAAAGAAAAGTAAAAAAAGAAAATGAATGACAAATAAAACTATAATTTAAAAAATTATAAGCAATTTAATTTACTATATTACCTATATCGATTATAAACCACACACTAAATATTTCAAGCTAATAGAAATAAAAAAATACCGGAATTAAGTTTTTTTTTTGTTTTTATTTGTATTTTAGATTTTTTTTGTTTGTTATAATTTTATCCTTTAATATATATTATAAAAGCAATTTCAATATGCATAAAATCACATAAAAATGTGCATCGTAACTTTTTAAGTTGACTGAAAAAGTCCATAGAAGGTTTTGATAAAATGGCCACTATTTTATCAAGACGTAACGTGATAAGCTGACTTGGAACATTTCAAGAGATTGGATATTATTGTATTTTACTTGACACTGGCATAATAGTTGTAACTAA